>LDUD01000110.1:69241-80265 GCA_012184295.1 Dactylella cylindrospora
TTGAATGGCAGAATTCCGCTATTTGAGGCTTGCAAGGGGGGATTCGACTCCATAGTCACGCAACAGCTACATTATAATGTTGATATTGAACACAAAGACAAGGGTGGTCAGACTCCGCTAGATTTTGCTGCAGCTGCCGGACACGTAAGCACTATCAAAATTCTAATGGCAAAGGGCGCTACGATATCCGAAGCGGGAGTGCGGTCTGCTGTGCACTCAGCCGCTCGGGAAGGGAAGTTAGAGGTAGTCAAATATCTCTTAGAAATTCCAAGCAGCATGAAGGGTGAAACTCGTATTGATATCAATCATCTCGTTGGAGAAAAGAGGTCGGCGCTACATGAGGCCCTGTGCGGAGGTCATGAGCAAGTTGTGACATATTTGGTCCAGAGGGGTATTGACGTTAACCTCAAAGATGAATTTGGAATAGGCGCCGTCCACATTGCATCCGAAGATGGCAACGAGGCATTGTTGAAGCCCCTATTGATATCTAGATTACGGATCAACGAGACTGACCAAGAAGGTGCGACGGCACTCCATCGGGCGGCGAAAGGAGGACATGCTGCAATTGTCCAGCTGTTGCTTGGCAAGGGAGCGGGTGTGAATTTGAAGGACGCCGACGGCAATGCACCAATCCATTTAGCGTTGCAAGCTGGAAGAAATTACGAAAACGTTATCGGCTTACTCTTAAGTCACGGTGCTGACATAAAGTACAAGAATGCAGCTGGGAAAACAGTCGTAGAAGAAGCACAAGAGAAGGGACTTTTGGATATCAAAACTCAGCTTGACGAAGAAGAAAAGAGGCGAGAAGAGAAGACCAAGGCAAACATAAAATCTTGAATACGATCATTTTCGGCAGCTGGGTAGACCTTGCTTTCCGGGGTTTAGTCGGGGGAACTTGAGAGGTCTTAGCGATGCATACCCGAACATTACACTTTTGTACAGGATATTTACGTGGGGACGGTCAGGTCTAATAGTTAGATTCCAGTTAGCCGCATGTGGCAGTGCGAGGCATACACGTCATTATCTAGAAAAAAAAAAAAAAAATCAGTACCAGATTCGTATACAAATTTGACTGTTTCTAGCATTGAGCCAAGTTCGAACTGGGTACTGGGAACCCCTTTCCCACTCTCCGACACAATTCCCGCGGGGTTCCGGTTTGTAGCATGTAAAATGTTAACTTTGTCCAGGATTTATTTGTTTTTGTTCACAGAGGCGAGTTGGCCACCTTCCCACCCCCGCCAACTCAACCAAGACCTGGACAAGAAGCCCAAGCAAAGCCAATCCGAGTCAAGCTCTCTTGTCGGCCAAACTTGGAAAGTTTCGACTTTGCAACTCTTCACTTGCCAGGGGGAGAAGCCTTGATACCGTCGATACGTTTCTGACGTAACCAATGGGCGATGCTTGGTTAGGTTTTGTAATGTAATCGGGTCGATTTTATAGTTTCCAAACACCTCGGGCGTCGGAGATTTAACATTTACGTCAAAGCCCGAATCTCCCACGGTATTGTGGCGACATGGCTAGCTAGAATTTGCAAAATAATGATCGGGGCGCTTGGCGATATTCAGCCCAACTGAAAGCCTGGCACGATGGGCGGTGGGGACCCAGCGACAATCCGACTTTTCGCCCGTTCGCCTGGTACTATGAGAATTTACCACAGATGCCACGCATCGACCTGCAGTTGGCTGAACACGTGCGTAGCGTTCTCCATATCAATAATGCATGATGCACTAGCTGAGAACTGTATATCGCTGGTGCCCAATAATAGACTGGAAAGAATTTTACTCTTTTCATAATGCAATGAGCATCGGGTGACAATTTGCCCCCGGTTCTAAGGCATTAATTACACTTCTCCCTCTCAAAACCTCCCCCTTTCTGGGAGATTCGACCTTGTAATCTGCGAAGTCCCACACTCTCTGAATTGCGGTTTAATGAACACCCACAAATCTCGAAGGCTCGCTGCGGTGTAAGCAAACACGAACAAATTGCCGGACAGCATTGCCTACCAAGGCGCAGTCGATTTGATCTCCTTCTCTCTCTTCTCGGGCATTTGTTTCTGCGTTTAAACAGCAGAAAGTATTAATTCAATCCAAACGAACGGCTTTTGAGGTGGAGTCTAGATTCGAGCTTTCAGCATTGTACGTCACAACCGCGCGAATTTTCACACCATTCAGTTCACCGTAGCGCAGGAACCATTATGCGTAAGAACGCCCACGCCCGATGATATACAGCATTCATTGCGGTAGTTAACTCGCCCTACAGATAAAATCAAATCCTGGTCCAAATATGAAGGCAGGCGGGCAATCGCTCCATTTTCTGTGCACCGACATAAGAAAAGTGTGGACAACGAAACGGGGGTGTCTACTTCAGCGGACCTAAATGCTTCTAATCATGGTAGGACTGACCTGAGCGCTTTACTTGAGACTCCACTCCACTTATATGTTATCTGTCCGACTAACTTGACCCTATAGCGGAATGGAAGGCGAGAAAGAAGGAAATGGAGCAGAAGGAGAAGGGAAAGCGGAAAGAAGAACGGAGGAGAGCAGAGGCTCACATTGAAAAATCGATATTGGGCCAATTGAAAGCTGCTCTCTTCAGCAGTTATATCAACATTCTTCTAGTGTTCGTACCGGTCGGAATCGCGCTGCACTTCACTTCAGTATCGCCCATTATCGTCTTTGTGATGAATTTCCTCGCAATTATTCCGCTGGCGGGCACCCTGAGTTTCGGGACAGAAGAAATAGCACTACGGACTGGCGAGACTCTTGGGGGGTTGCTGAACGCTAGTTTCGGGTAAGATCGAATTTTCTCCCGCGAAGATAATCCATTTGCAATTTACTAAGAAAGAGCCATTCTCATAGAAACGCTGTCGAATTGATTGTATCCATCATCGCCCTAACGCAGCATGAAATCGTGGTAGTCCAGACGTCTCTGATTGGCTCTATACTATCGAACCTACTTCTAGTTATGGGAATGGCGTTCTTTCTTGGCGGCTTCAATCGACTTGAGCAATACTTCAACACCACTGTCGCCCAAACTGCTTCATCATTACTCGCAGTCGCCGTTTTATCTCTGATTATTCCCTCGGCCTTCCACTGGGCAGGCTCTATGAACGACCCGAATGAAGAAGATATCCAAGCGGGGATTATCGGACTATCCAGGGGAACGGCTGTAATCCTCCTCCTAGTCTATGGCGTTTATTTGTTCTTCCAACTCAAATCTCACGCCGTTCTATTCAGCATTCCATCGCAGAAAGTCCCAAAAAGGAGTGAATTGGAGCCATCTACTATCCAGCATCTCCTTCAGCAATCTGCTAATGCCGGCGCCGCATCAATAGGCCACGCGCCTGTGCCAGGGCAGACATATCCCAGGAATTCCTTATCGCCTGTCGTTGGGTCTGCCTCTACCGCGGATGTGAAAGACGAGGTGGTGATGATTCCCGAAGAAGATGATGAAGAAGGCCCGCAACCAGAGCTCCTACTTGTAACTGCAATCATTTTACTAGCTGGGTCTACGGCTCTTGTTGCGGTTTGCGCAGAATTCTTGGTCGATTCGCTGGACTACCTTGTAGAACATTCTCCGATTAGCAAGTATTTTGTCGGGTAAGAACACTCACTGCGGCTCATATTAAGAAAGGTCGAAAGAAACCAGCTAATGCGGAACCTAGCTTGATATTGTTGCCTATCGTTGGAAATGCAGCCGAGCATGCAACATCTGTTACTGTCGCGTACAAGGACAAGATGGACCTCGCGATTGGTGTTGCCATTGGCAGTAGCATGCAGATTGCATTACTTGTTATACCCTTCATTATTGTCCTCGGCTGGATCCTAGGAATTGATGAAATGACCCTCTACTTTGATGGCTTCCAGGTAAGCTCACACTAATATTTAGCCGACAAATTCAACCGCTAATATCCTTGGCTGTATCTAGGTCGTACTTCTTCTAGTTTCGGTTTTGCTTGTCAACTATCTGATACAAGATGGGAAATCTAACTTCCTCGAAGGAACTCTGCTCATTGCTACATATGTCATCATTGCCGTTGCTGCTTGGTACTTCCCCGCCCCAGCTGATCAGAAAACAGCCGAATAATCGGCCCCGTTGCAAGCCGAGCGATTTATTTCAGTCTTGCGTACCGGTATATGTGCATATGCAGCGTTTGCGAGAAACTCAGTTGTCAATTTTCTAACTTAAAATACGGCAAAGCAAGAAGAAGTAATCTAAATATAACGATTTATGACGGTGGGATTTTGCTTTAGTTCTCAGAGCGTATTGGCTATATTTTCTACCTTTTAGTTTTGTTCTCGGGTTTGCTCCTTGCTTTTTTTCTATAGACGTTTTGTAATAGCGAATATTTTGAGTATTAATGGAGTTTGTTGTTTTTAAATTTTGGTTAACCTTAGAGAATTCTAGCACCCCAGTTAGCCCACGCAGCGGATTAGAGGTTCCGACTGAACCCTAATACCATCGTTGTCGACTCGGGATTTAATTTTGGTGTTTGAGCTTTAGCACTCTCAGCTATTCTTCGCGCCGCTCTAGGTCTTCTCCCGGCTGGTATACCATAGGCGGTCTGGAAGAAGTGTGTCGAAATCCATACGGTGTGCGCATGTGCACGGTTAAGAATGGGTGTGCGCGATATAAATATATTGCTTACTCCGCATACCAAGAACCCACATCCATGTCGAAGATCTTAGGATGGGGTAACCAACAACTGCGTACCAGTGTGAATATTTTGCACGTTGGCCTACGAGGGCGTCCGCGTGAATGGACTGAATACTAGTTTAAGATGCGATTCCGCTGTCACATAACATACGAATCCCGACTTACCTACACTGGATACCCTTTGTGCGAAGGTATGCTTTGCAGCGGGTGTCTCCGATGCGAAAGGTTACAATTGCATCCGCATAGTCTTCGTCTATCGGGAGATCAACAGTCTTGGTTGCCATGTCGAGGAACGTTAACTACAATATGTATGAAGCGAATATTTTAAACAAAATCTCGGCTGGGTAAGCTCAACAAAGCGGAACGAAACGATTGCGACCCCGCGTTCGCGCTCGCACATTTTTGCATGCTCCTGCTCCTGCTTTAATTTAATACATCCTGGCCTATGAGATCCTAGAACACGAGCGAAAAAAAAGATACGCGGAGAAAAGTTTATACGTTGGACTGTAGATCGAATCTATATATAAGCAATTTAACCTGCTGATAATATACCTACTCAGGGTTTAATGAGTTTTATGGCGGAGTAGAGGAGCCGTTAGAGAGCAGGGGTTCCTAACATGCGGCGCAGGTCCAACGGGCCGCAAAACCGGTCTGCGGGCACAGCATTAACCCGCTTAGGGGCCTCTGGCTGACGTGCGACAACGCAAGAAACACCTTGATTGACCGCTTGCATAACCTTGGCGCAATTAGCTGTTGGGATATCGATTGCATTGTTTACGATCCTAACTATCCTAACCTTGAGTAAGCCTTCATGAAGTCTGGGCCCGGATGCATATGTCGGTAGCGTTAACATGAGGAAGCGGCTACAGTGAGTTTCAATTGTAAAGCTTTGAATGATATCAGAAGGTTCAGAGTCAACGTTTGACCCTGGAATGCCCTCGATGCTGACGTCGACGCCCCCTTGATCAAATATCATCTAGAAAGAAAAATAAAATAAAATAAAATAAAACACAGGTAGCAGCCATAGGGTATCTTGGATATATACATTGAGTCATCAAAAATCATAGCGTATGCACAAACTTCAATAGCAGAGTTTTTTACAAACTGATTTCACAGCCGTATTGTGGTAAATCTCTCGAGTCCTAGCAGCGAAGTCAGCAAACTGGGTTCAGATAAGTAGATTCGTCATTGGTTGGCAACGTACGTAAGAGCTAGGACAAGGATGACACCTATTGCGTCCATGGTGAAAATTTGTGATAGGATTAAACCTTCAACATCGATATGATTCTTGGATGAGATAAACTTCGGAAGAAGAAACTTCTCTAACATGAAGAATGTTGTAACTATGGCGGCTCCGGCGAATATGATGAGGACACAGAATCTTAGAAACATATGTCCGGCGGGCAGCTCTTCTAGATTCGTTGGTTCTGCCTCCTCCTCCTCCTCCTCCTCCTCCTCCTCGTCACCAGAGTTTGAAAGCAGGTCGATTTTTTCGTTATTTTCAAGCGCTTCCTCGTCGGTTGGGAGTGAAATAAGCCCCTCCTTCTTATCAATGTTGTGGACAGCCTTGATGGTTCCGATTGCTAGTCCAAGATGAAGAATTCCCCAGACTAACTCGGCGGCTTCATTTCCCATCCAAGTATGAAAGGCAGCGATACCTTCAAACGTGAGAATCTGCAGCTTCCAATCTAGCCCAACCAATAGTGATATGATTGTGATGACTGAAGAGATGGGGCCAGCTATCATAAGGACGTTGAAGGCAACAGCCAAAGTGAAGATGATCTGTGCAATCTGCGGTCGCTCTGCAGAATACCACTCTCCTATGAGGAGTCTTTCTGCTGTTCGGGGGGCCTTGAAGGAAGAGAATAGAAGAACACCCGCTGCTATGCTCTGAGATGCCATCCAAAAGCTCTTCTCTGGGAGATCGAGTCCATCTTTGCCAGCGATCAGGATTCGCAGGAAATGTTGAGAAAGATACATTTGAGAATATGTTAAAGCGACTAGTCTAGACCTTCTCCACCAACCCAAACTCCTGTCGTCTTTTTTAATGATTCCATATACCGTTTCACCTAGGGCGAATGCAAAAGTTGCTAGAGAAAGGTAGAAGAAAATGAAGCATAGAGTTGAAACGGGGCCTGCAATCGCCGCGAGTGATCCGCCCGAAATCAGCGCCATAGTGGATTCTGACTGTTGCATGGTATACCGGTATTCTACCCTCCGAGACCTCCTAGCTCCTGGGATATCGAGAAGTATTTGGTTTATGTGGTGTTGTTTAGGAACTGCTGCCAGCAGCAAGGAAAACGCTACTATCTTATAGCCGTTTCGAACGGTTCCCTCTTATATTGTGTTCGAAATGGAAACTGCGAATGATTGTCGACCTTACAGAGCGAA
The DNA here is from genome assembly GCA_012184295.1 of Dactylella cylindrospora. Lineage (NCBI taxonomy): Eukaryota > Fungi > Ascomycota > Orbiliomycetes > Orbiliales > Orbiliaceae > Dactylella > Dactylella cylindrospora. The sequence continues at coordinate 76,289 of LDUD01000110.1, forward strand.
TGGTATAGGCAGCTAGGCTGCTGCGTTGCAAGCTAAGCATGCACTTAAATACCAAAGTACTTGTGTGTTGGAAGCCGTCACTGGCGTGCTATCCCCTTTGTTGATTGCAGCTTTGCATGAAGCCGAAAAGATCATGCAACGAGGAGCGAGACAGGGAAGCTCCAGAAATATATACTTGTGTTCCACTCTGCGACTTGAAACCTTTTCGGCTTGGCTTAAGAGTTTCAACACAGGTTTAGCTTAGGAGGAAGAGGGAAAGAAGAGGAAAGGCACCTCTAGGAAATGGCTCAGATTTTAGGCCACTTGACGAAATTCCTTAAAACAACAGGTGCTATTTGCAGATATCCGTCCGTTCAGAGCAAGTCTTAATCAACTGTTCATATAAGTGAGCATGCGGCATCCTTGTTTGAGATTTCTGGGGATATGTCGTCTTGGCCGCACCTGAGGGCTGGCAGGCTCGAGGGTTCCGGGTGGGCGCCGGCTCGTGCTTTTCCCACCCAAGCAAGCAGAAGAAACGAGCGAAGGGGGCCCACCTTTTGGCGGACAAGAATTGATCTTCAAAACCTTAGATAGGAGCAATCAGTGGGTACGCCCGTCATTATGATCCGATCGTGGCTCTCCAAACTGCCATCGTGAAACGCTCGGAAGTATCGAAATTTATAGACCAAATTAAAGTGAAGGACCGTCGCGAGGGGAAGCAGATGTTTGGAGACTCCTCCTCCTCAAATTCGAATCTTTCTTTTTTTGGACCCAACGAAGCCAAGTCGGTTGCAAGTTGGCGCCCGCCCGTCCCCAAACAAAACTGGCCCTTTTCATCCTGTTTACCCTCTGGATATTGCCACTTTCCACCATCCGGATCAAGAAAGGCCAGCATTGGCATTGTGCCGACGCCCGCCTCCGAGTGGCATCGTGAGGGCTAGGCAGGTGGAATTAGTTGTTTTGTAAACAAAGCAAGATCATTAGAGATCCGGTAGAATTCAGGCAGACGGATCTCTCCATCTTGTAGGTAATAACATGCACCTCCATGCGAGCGATCCGATTAGAGTCGCACAGGGGATGTCAAAGCAAACAATTTCTCAATCGAAAGGGTCCTCATGCCTGCATGTCCACACCTATAGCTTAAATGGCAGTGTTACCTAGTAATGTGCATGCGTGCATGCAGTGCAGTCGACTATCAGGCTTTGGAGAAAAAAAACTTCCCTTATATTTTATATGCAAAGGACCTTCTCTTTTTCGACAAATTGTGCAACTTTCGCGACCCACAGATCTGGATGATTGTGGGGTTTATGCGCGAAGTCCAGATAACAGTTAGATTTCTAGAAGGTGGTAAAGATACGCAATTCGCAGGCTACCTGGGTAGATACCGGACCCACGAAGCCCCTCTTCGTCGAGAAAAATCTAACACCTGCACGAGGCCGCGAGGAGTCACTGATTTCGGATTAAGGAACGATTTCCAAGGCTAAACGTCACAATATATTAATATCGGCAAACCATTCGATACTGGGTATCAATGCGGATATCCATAGCATGGGGAGTCTAGAGATCCTTCTTTGGTTGGCCAGCTTTTGTGAAGTTGGTAGTGTGCTGCAGAGCTAAATAGCCAAAGAGATCCTGGGAAGGCGTATCATATCACTCAATTTAGCCATCCTCGCGGCCTCGACTTCAAGTATCTCCACGGATATCGGCACCAGCAATATCAAACGAGCATTTTCTCCAGGCTCCATACCTCGTGAAAGACCCTCCAATTTTCTCACGTGATATCTCAACTTCATTCTCGAAGCCCTATCTTTGGCCGCCATTTATCGCGACCGAGATTGTATGCTGTACTAGGACCACGCCACAACACATTTCATAACTTTTGCTTGTGCTAGATCTGGATGAAGCGTGATGACGAGTACACCAGTTATACTCATGAGTCACGGCGTTCCGTCGTTCAGCCTCATCCCACGGCCACGGTACTCGTGAAATCTAACCCGCATATGCGCATACAAGGCTACCACTTGCGCAGAATTAAATGTTATATATAATCCTGAGTTGGAGCCTCCGGCCTCCATGATAGACTCCTTTTCTTCATTCCGCCGAACCTTATATATAGTATAACAACTTGATCGCGAGGTTCAGTATATCCCCGCAACTCACTACAATAAAGCCTTCTGACTCTCAGAAAAAAAAAAGGTTGAACACCCAGGTTAAAGGCGGGAGAAACCTAGCCGCACGGGGTGTACACATACTTAAGGGATTTTAGGAACCAATCTGGGACCAACTTTGGAACCTGCAGCTGGTAGAATTAATTCGAATTGGTCATTATGGCGACCGGGGCAGAATTCACCCCCGACTCTTCGTGGTCATTTCCCTCCGCTCCCGCATTCACACCTTCTACTTCAAATGCAGTCGTGATATCACACAATCTTCGCGACCCAACCGAGCAAGATGTCAGCCAACGAATGCTGCAGCTGGGTAGATCCATGAACATCATTGGTCCGAAGCTTATATCCCGAGAAAGATTTGAAGCAGAGGTGCTCGGAAGAGGCGCCAAATTCGAGGTTTTTGGACACAAGCTTCCAGCAGATAGAGAGAATCAGGATGGCATGCTTTGGGAGGGTATCGATGTGCGGAGGCTGGCTTTCAAGCGAGGCAGAACGCCGCTTAAGAAGCCGGAGGAGCTCAACGATCCTTCATCTTCCTGGGTTGCGGTTGTTTCTGAGAGCCAGGAGAGTGTTGGCGATATGCGGACGGACCATAAGAAAGCGAAGCAGCTGGAGCAAGTTGCTGCTGTCGTTCGCGAAATGGTAAGAGAACCCCTCAATTGCTCAAGTCTTGCTGGGATATAGTTAATTATGGAGCAATAGAAAGCACTAGCGAGACCCACTCTTCGGAAGCACCACAATATCGTTAAGCTCTTTGCTTGGGGATTTGATATGGATGATTTTAGCTCACTATCGTTAATGACTCCTATACTCGTTGAGGAGCGAGCATGGGGTACCTTCAGCGAGCTTCTAAGGGCAGAAAGACTGAGCGCTGCGGAGAGATTCAACCTCTGCCATGACGCTCTTCAAGGCCTCGTGGCTCTCCACGAAGAAGGCTTGTACCATGGAGATATAAACCCCAAGAATATGCTAGTTTTTCAGGAAGAAGAAAATATTGTTGCAAAAATTAGCGACTTTAGCCACTCTGGGCTGATCCCGCAGGAGGCGGGAGATATGATATGGTATCAGGGAACGAAAGGATGGCAAGCGCCAGAGGTTGAGGATACACTCCCGACTTCCAAGGCCGACATCCTAGCCTTAGAGGCATACTCATTCGGATTGGTGCTTTGGTCCGCTTTGGGATTGAAGGGAATTTCCCCTCTTGCCAATGTGCCCGCGGAGGCGTCCTCGCTTCCAAAGTTCGCGTACCGTTGTATAGAATCTTACAGCATCCCTCTTGAAATCAAGAATATTGCAACACCTATTGTCCCTCGGTTGCTTCACCATGATCCTAAAACAAGATTCTGGCTCTCAAGAGAGATACTCGAGGATAAAGTTCCGATGCCTGGGCGTCGACTGGTGTTGCAGACTGTTGCGCCCTCAAACCTTTCAATGGACGACAGTTTCAAGCAGTTAGACCATTTGTACGTTCCCTATCCCTTGGCCCTAAGTATAGCGGGGTTTTACTGATAACTTTGTGCGTAGTCTCCGGGGGCGAGCTGGTGGGAATGCAGAAGGAGATGGCGCCCAAGAGACGAAAAATGCAGCAACCCTCGAATCTGCATTCAGCTATAGCAACCCTTTTTTGAGACTCATGATGGAAGAGGCCTATATCCGCGATATCGCTTGGAGACTTGGAAACTTGCCACAAGTTCCTCAGCTCCCAACCTACAATATCCCCGCATATAAGCCAGACCCCGACAGGTACCGGCCTCCCCAAGCGACTGCACTGAAGCCGTATCAATTAATGAGTCTTCACCGATTGGAAGAGATCGACCAGGAGCGGAAGAG
>LDUD01000110.1:80300-118800 GCA_012184295.1 Dactylella cylindrospora
TGCGGACTTGTTTGATATTGCGATGGGCTTTTGCTCTTTCGATATCAGTCGAGGTTTGCTCTATATGAGACAGGCAGCGATGGCGGGCGATGTCAGGGCTCAGGCGCTGTACGAACTTCTAGCCCGAGGTGCTAACTCTCTAAGCGGGCCAACAGCCGCTCCGGATACGTTGCAACAATGGACGTATGATGCTATAGCAACAGGATTCACCTTAAAATCCCAACCAACTACAACAGTATCCCCAGCTACGAGGATGGCTCAGTCGCAGTTCCGCGAGAACTCCAGCTTTAATAGCTATCTATATATTAGTAATGATCCTATAAAAACCGCGCAATCATTCCGTATTGACCTGGATCCTCTGAGAGAGTATCTCTGCACTCCTCGCTTTGAGCAGTCAATTGGCAAACTCCAGACAGAAGGTCCCGATGGAAACTCACTTCTCCACTACGCTGTTTTAGCCGGTCACATAGAAGTTGTTGACAAGATTATTGCGTCTCACGCAGCACGGACTTGGGGTCTGAACACAACAAACTATCGTGACGAAACCGCGCTACTTTTTGCTTGTCGAGGTGGGAATGCGGAAATTGCAAAGGCCCTTCTTAACGGTGGGGCGATGGCTGGTTCAAGAGACGGGAATGTGTCACCGTTGCATTGGCTGTTCACTATGCCAGTCTATGAGATGTCAAACGTCTGTGATCTGTTGTTGTCTCAACGGGCGCGATTAAACGCTATTGCTCCGGAAACTCCAATGTTTCACTTTCCTTTCTACATGCCTGAGGGCACACCACTAACTTGGGCAGTTGCCTCCGGGTCCCTCTCAGCCGTCGAGGTCCTAACAAAAGCCATTGTCAATCACAATGACCTCTCGGTAGAAGAGAAGGTCTCATGCTTTGTTGGAGCGGTGAAGATAGCGATGATTAGGCATGAAGCAGATATGATGAAAGTTATGGTTGAGAACACTAGCTCCAAAGGCATATCTCTCGCCTCGGTAGCCTCAGAAGGATTCAACTGGTCTGTCATAGACGTTCCAGAAGATTCTCAGGATATTCCAGTGTCAGCTACGCCCTTAATGGGTAGCTGGGAGGATGCACTTATAAGGACGTTGCGGCATGGCCCTGCGGTTGAGATCGAGAAGAACCTGAATCGAATCCTGGGCTACATCAACTCTTTGCAAGGGAGCCGAATTAGCGAAGGCGAGGCAGATACGGGCACAACATTGGCTGCAAATTTCATGTGTAAGTGGCCTCTAGCTATATCAAGATTCTCGTGGCATCGAACTAACATAAAAACGCCGGTCCCCTTAGATCTGAGGCAGGTCATCATTCAGCAAGATTCGCAGTCAGCGCTTCGCCTTTTACAACGATACGGTTCGACCTACTCCAAATCGAATCTCGGCGAGGCACTTTTCATCAATATTCAGTATAATTGGTGCTTGGCATCATCGCCACGATTCCCAGTGTTTATGGATATCTTCCGCGGACTCATCTCCGCTGGCGCTGATGTAAATAGCCAGAATCCTCTTCCCGGGGGCCTAGGAAACACCTTGATGCATATCGTCGTGCGCAAGTATTCTGAACAGTCTTCATCGAGAGGGATTAAGGAGGTCAGAGACTTAGTTCTTCTACTTCTCAAGGTACTTCAAAGCTGCGGTGCGAATATTAATATGAAGAATGCGGTCGGCATGACTGTCATGGATTATGCCCTGCATAACAACCGCAACTATAATCTTGACGAGGAGTTGGTAGATATGCTGCACAGGTGGGGCAGCAGGAGCACTTTTAGGCTGCTCCCGATGAGGGTGGAGGAAAGAATTGGTGACTGGGGCTCGAGAGAGTTGGAATGGAGGAAGCCAGAAAGAGAGAGGGTGGATGTAAGGCAGAGAGGGGACGGAAACCTGGCACCACTTTGGAATGAAATAGAGAGGGCGGCTGAGAGGGGGGTAGACGAAGATGACGAGGATGAACCAGGTAGGTTCTACAATTCGAGGGAGGAGCAGGAAGAAGATGATGATTGGGATGACGGGAGCTCCGATGGTACTGCGTGCAATGATGGAAGGGACGATATTTCAATACTCTCCCAGGCTCCTACACTGGCTTGAGGGCGAGGCATGGGCATTCCTCGAAATAAATATCCGAAAGCTATGGAAGTCTTAAAATTTTAAAACTAACTACGTCCGCACCTAAGTACGTAGCGTGTAGGTACCTGATCAAACTTGCAATTGTAATCTAAAAAGAAAGTACCAATATTCGAATTAGACCTGTTTAAGATCACCTCCAAAACCTAGATGTTAATATTCCCTATAGGCATAGGCATTATATAGAATATTGCATCGATCAACCGCTCGAAAGGTGAGCGAAAAAGTCGTCTACCATGAAATAATACCTGCGTTACACAAGCCTAAGTTAGTATTGCGGCTACTAGTGTTCTCGCTATCTTGAGGGCTACATGGGCTAAAGCGTACCGTCCCAGCCCTTCCTCCCCCCCATCAACCGATAGTCCTAACTGCGCTAAGGTCACATTCCCTTTAATCCTCCTTTCTCGCCCCTTCTCCAGGCTTGGCTTTCCATGTGTTAGTGTATACCTCAGTTCCATGAACACATATTCGCAGTCGCGATGATTTTCTGGCTGCTGCATCTCCTTGAAGTACTGACTGTTAATAACCCTCTCTGCCACTTGCCACATTGGCCTGTCTATTTCAACGGAGAAACGACAGTAGGGTGGCTGCGGCGTCGGAGGATATTTGCGTGGAAGCTGGAACGGAGTATAGAATGTTAGATGCACTTTTGGTGGGAATTTAGCTTTATCCCAAGCGTTGACAGGCCCAGCAGAGCCGGTAGCTTGGGCATGGTGCCATGATTGCTTCCCGTAACGCTTTTTGGAGGGTCCGGATTGTTGGTTAGCCCAGCTGCCAGTCGGACTTTGGATGCTATCGCTATCGTTTCTTTTTGGTGCTGTGGAAGTGCTTTGGTCGTCGTTGAAAGTATTTTCATCACCCCAAAACCCATCGTCAGTAGGGACGACAAGGCCAGTATTATTCCAAGCATTTTCGTTATTGGGCGCAGGCTGATTTCTATCACTCTCAGAAGTAGTTCGGAGTTGGTTCCAAGACATCCATTCGGGGTCGCCTTGCGGCGCCACCGAAGGTTCTTCAGCGGGCACCGTGGCAGGCGCTGTCCAGTTATCTGTTGACCACTTTGACTGCGTCCTCGAAGGTCCATCTTCCTGGGAGGATGGCTGTTTTGTATCAATCGGTAGCTTTGGTTTCGCAACAGCTTTGGGAGTCTCTGGGGCCTTGTTGGCTGGAGCGTCCTGAGCTTGAGGCGCACCAATCTCATACTTCTCGCTTTCTCTTTTGATAGCACCGTTTGTATCAATAATAAACTGGGCACCAGGGGAGATAAGGTCCTCCCAATCCTGGATCCGAACGACGAGACCCGCCTCATCTACCAGCCTCCAGCTTCCACCCTCAAATTTGAAGGACACGTAATCTACCCAGCTTTTTACATCCTCATTGTCACCGGTGGAGGTCCAAACCTCGGGCAGAGTCTCGAGAACCGTAAAGAGTGCCTGGTGCCCAAACAGTGAGTAGGGATTGCATCCGACAAGAGGAAGCAAGGGCTATGTTCACACGCTGCTAGTTTTAATTTTGGATATCGGGATCACATATGGACGGGCATATGGGAGAATTTGAAGTGATATACACTTCTTGTCTACGCGTTGGTAGTGCATAAGCGAGCGTGATGGTGTTGAGTCCAGGGGCGTCTGTGGTAGTATTTTTTTTTAGCAAGATGCTCTCACGGCAGATACTCAGCGACTCAGAGTTCTCACCATTCCATTAGTCTGCGGTTGAAGATCTAAAAGATTGCTGTCTAGTAGAGACATTTTTCTTCAGTCGTCAATTTCAGTATCGTTATAGATACCACGAGAGCCTGATTGTGGTGCGGGAATCCTCCTTGGTTCTTGTGTCCTTGTACGTTCAACCGGCTGCGCAGGCCAGGTGGAGTTGGTGACGTGCCATCCGCTAAATACTTGCATTGGCAGGCAGGGAGCTGCTGCAGGAACCCCACAAGGGACACCAAGATGCCTGAAATTTGGGATTGGATCAGACGTGGGCGTATTGGCCTTACCCGGAAAGAAAATATGCACAGCACTTCTATTCTATTGTGGATATAAACAGGTGGGACTTCCATGCCCTCTATATCTACTCTAACCCAGAACAAATACACTCGAAAGCCCAGGTAAAGCACATCTCAACATACTTTGAATAAGATCAAATCATAGGTTATTCCACAAACGCCATTGTTCTACGGCCACTTGCCGAATGGTGCTTCCATTGTCCACTAGGCCGGGTTCATCAATTCTCCTCTTTTCTCGCCTTTCTAGCTCTACTATTCGGTCCCACCAAGCCCCCCTTTCGAAATCCTCGATTTCCATACGGTGGGCTCGGTTTTCATACCCTGACCAGGTCTCGACGAGCCTTCGAAGGCCATATTCTTCGATGAATTGGCGGCGTGGTATATAGATGACCGGCACGTCCGCAGCTAGTACCTCACTCACGGTTCCGTATCCTAGTTTTGCCATTACGCAGCTAGAGATTTTCATAGCGTCCGGGATATGAATATCCCCTGGGGCAATAAAGTAACGGTCGGGGAGTAGCATTGTTGGCGTGGAACCGGCTACGAGGCAGATCCAGTCCGAGGGTATTTTGGGTGGGGGGTCTGGAAGCGGTAAGAGAAGCAGTAATATTTTATGACCGTGCAAATGAGGCGGGATTCTCAGGACCTCAAGGAGCTCCGGTCGGGTTATCAGAGTAGCTGGGCGGGTGATGAGGGGGGTATCGATAATTCTCCTCCTAAAGTGAATGTTTGTAACGGACATTTCAGGGACCAAATAGCTACCGTTTCCATCGATTGGAGGGGCTAGCTCTTCGTTGAAGATCCAGTTGGGTGTTGGCAGCTTTGCGGGCAGAAACCCTGGGTTTGGTAACCAGCCTGGTAGCCGCAGCCACACATCAGCGTGGTTGTAACCTTTCACGATGGCATCTACCGCTTCGCTCAATTTGGGGACGATATCCCTCGAGACCATTGAATGGAAATAACTGAAGACTTCCGCGAAACTAAAATTTGTGATGAGCATGCTCATGATATTGGCGTTTGATGCGGCGATGCAGGGTATGTAGGGGGCATCTGCAATCACAAGATCGATGCGATGCGATTTTAGCCATTCCGCCTCGGTTTCAACAATCTCATCCTGCTCCATACGGAGCTGGAGAAGATTGGAGACGGTTGTATCGACATCGAGAAGATAGGGGGTGGGTTGAAGAACAGCAGAGTCGATTTTTACTGGTCGCAGGTTGACACGTTCCGAGGAATTGAGGAGGGGTAGAAAGATCTGACTCGAAGCTTGGGAGACAACCGTGACCTGGATATCAGGGTAGGTATTCAGGAAGGAGTGACAAAGTTGGATGGCTCGGGTGGCATGGCCATAACCGTGGGAAGATATGTAATACGCGATGTGGCGAGGCGTCGGTGGACAGGTTGGAGCGGAGGGGAGCAACGAGCTTGGTGGCATCTTTGGTACTCTTTTGGTTTGCAGTTTTAACAATTTGGAAGCAAGAGAGAGGAACCCGGCTAGCTAGCCAGCCAGCCAGCCAGCTGGTCAATCGGTCGGTCGGTCGGTCGGTCGGGACGGGTGCAGCGTGTTCGATCGGGATTTAGGCTGGTTGGGGTGGTCTGGCTGGCTGCAGTGGAGGGAGGAGGGGTGGCCAGCGAGCTAGCTAGCCCGTCGGCCGCCGCTGACCTGTCCTGGCTTTGATTTGGTGGGAATTGGGTCCGAGCGAGGCGAGAAAAAAAGGGGGCAAGCCCACCTACAGCTACCCAATCATATTGACTTCCCGGTTGAGCACATATGCATATGCCATGCAACTACAACATGCAACAACGAGAAAAAACGGTCGCGGTCAACATGCTAATAATCGCATACGTAGGACACTAAACAAAAGATACCACAAGAACGGAGGAGTAAATCCAACTGGTCACCTTAGTAAACATTGATTCAATAGTCCCATGACGGCCGGTGTGGCCTATAGTATCGATTGTCAAGTTGCAACTCTAGATTTTGTATGCAATGGAAATGGAGGCCGGTCGAGGTCCGACTGTATAATCATTTAGCGGCGTGCTAGGGAAACATATATATGTACCTGTATCGAGTAGTCTGTGAATAGTACTTATGAGCCGACGGTTACAAAAAAGCCAAAAGAGGTCTTTCCAGTCCCCGCTGCCTCGTAAAGACGTATAGTAAACGAATGGTCAGCCTATGAGGCGTACGCTTGTAACTATAGTTTTCCTTCAACTAAGGTTAATACGTACCCGGTTCTTATTTTCTCAAATGGTATATTCCACCAAGAATATGTATACCAGTTTCTGATAAAATGACTCGAGTATGAACGCTCAGCAGACAATCACCTTACCTGCATTAGCAGAACCTAGGTAGAATAAGATGATAAAACTACCTGACTCGCCTCCTCGTGCTGCGAGTCCTGCCGAGTGCTTCCTTCATAAGCCCCCAATTTAGCTACTTGTAACCCCACGAGGACGGCTCTGATACCTTAATTATAATTCGGCGCTGCACATGTAGCATGATATCGATAAATCAGTCGACGAATCACTAATTTGCGCCATCGGGTCTGCTGACGCGAAAGGTAAAACTCTAGTTGGTGCATTTATTCCGATACCTTCCGCAATATTTTTGTCGAAAGCAAATTTGGCCGCGATTCTATTACGAATGCCATGAAAATCAACAGGTGAGGTCTCCAGGGAGTGGATTATATGAGAAACCATGGATTAAGTTAACAATAAATTGTTGACCCCTGAGTTCACTGAGCTAGTGCTAACTGCTTCGATACTTTAACGATATACCCGGATCTTGTAGACGAAATTCCGCTGGGTCCTTAGACTGAAACAAATTATTTATGGAGATCGACGATATATCGGAAACTTAGAGGCCAATCCACCTTTTGCAATGTTGTTTAGGCCTTCCACTATCGTAAAATCCCTGGCATTGGGGTGCTACGCTACTGCAAGCCCCATTCCACGGGCCGCGCCCCGCAAAGCTCCACTATGGAGAATAGAATCTTCGCTTGGTCGGAGCAGATCATGGAAGCGATGTCACCCAGGGTATGACAAGTCTGGGTCAGCTCGACAATCTAGTAGAATCCATGCCCAATAAGCGGGCCAAGTTTGGCCGTGCCACTAAATTTCCGCGAATCAAGTCGCAGCCAAAAATCCAACAAGCGAGTTGTGTTGGACAGCTTGTTTCTATAAGATTACGAGATGTCGATAGGAATAGAAGAAATTGATTGTCGATATAGTGGTTGAAAAAAGAGACTCCTAGTGAAGGGATACCAATAATACGATATACACTATCCGACTTGTTTCAGCATGCATCTGTCAACCTTAGCGGTAGCTGCGGCTATCATCAGCCAGGTGGCCGCACATGGCTACGTCCAGCAAATATTGGTTCACTCGACGGGACAGTATATTGAAACATGGAACCCGTATAAAGACCCTCAAAAGAATGTAAATAAAATAACACGGAAATTCAAGGATAATGGGCCAGTCACAGATGGCCTGTTTGAGGTTCGTTTTGTTCCCGTCATTAGGTACGTTATGTTGTATGGCTTCTAACGAAGCATCTCCCCGGTTAGACGGATGCAATCACATGCAACATCGCCAAGGATGGAAACCACAACGTCCCCGTTAATGTGACAGCTACAGTTCCAGCGGGAAGTGTAATCACTTTCCTCTGGACCGATTGGCAAAGCGACCATCCTGGACCAAGTAAGATTGCATCCCCCAAGCCATAAGGATACCACGGTTACTAAGATATTTGCAGTAATGACCTGGCTCGCTAAGTGTCCCGGGAAGTGTGCTGACTTTAAAGGAAATACGGGAAACGTCTGGGTGAAGATCCATCAAATGGGATACGATGCAAACCTTAGCCCACCATGGGCGTCGAAGAGGTTACCGACCCAGAATAGCACTTGGCCAGTGACTCTGCCGTATACTATTGAGCCTGGGGAGTACATATTGAGGTAAGCCTCGACTGCCCACCGCGGGGTGAGCTTAGCCTGGCTAATCGTGACTCTGTTGCAGGCATGAGATCCTTGGACTCCAGCGGACCAACACAAATGGAAATCTCGCGCAATTCTATCCAGCTTGTCACCAAATTACGATCACTGGTAGCGGCAAGACAAAGCTCCCCACGGGAGTAGCTCTGCCGGGTGCGTTCAAGCACGACGATCCTGGTGTAAGTACCTGGCGAACGAATGGGCTATGAAAGAATAAACATCCAAGCAAACGGCTAATGTAATATCGGAATGACTAGATCTTCCTTGAGTATAGAGACATCAGTGCAACCAATCCATATACTCCACCTGGTGGGCCAGTCTGGAATGATGGATGGAGAACGTAAAGATTAGTGACGGTTTTGGAAATGAGATCAAGTGTACATGTTACTGCGTACTTAGTGCATATAGGGGGTCGTAATGCGCTGCGTCGAATCATGTTATTCATATATATATTTTCCGACTTGTATATAAGAGAGTTTTAAGAAAAATCTGCGGCCGGTTTGTGACTTACCAGCTTGAGAGGCCAATTCAGCTATCGATATACTCTTATAAAATGGCGTGACATGTTTGGGAGAGGTACTCTGAGGGGCAAGACGCTCAACAATATAGGCGTGCATATACTTGGTTCAGCTCGTCGATGGTGTTGCCGGGCGACTCAGCCGTGCCATGCATGCCATCCGTTAGAGGTGCAGAGCCCTTAAAACTTCTTGAGATCATGTCGGTAATTCCACCAAGGTGTCCAAAATTTCTCTAGTCTTTTTTTTTTAGCTGCCTGGCGAGAATGCATGAATGCAGGGCTGAAGACATGCTCTCGCAATTCGCAGTGCCGCGAATTTGATTGTGGTGGTGTTTTTTGTCGGCTCCGAATACAACCAATGCGCACGGAAATCGCCCGGTTCGGAATAGCTTGTTGCAATTGTGGGTTCCAATTCTTCATTCACGATTTGACAATTCGTGATGTGAAATACAGAGAGACTGCGGTTGAAACCCATTCATGAATGCAATTCATCGTGGATTCAAGCGTGGTTGATAAAAAGCCATGGGTTTCCTGTACGCGATTTGGAACTGAGACAGAGGCTTCAGCATACTGACAATTCAAGACGTAAGAGTATTATTTCACTAAAGAAAACCATAATGCGAAGCCTTGTAGCCGTAGTTCTTTTGGCGGCAGCCGCTGTAGCTCAAACTTTGAGTAAATGTGCAGCTGATAACTGTCTTCGAGGTATGGTACATTTACGATCAGGGAGACCGACGCACCCAGTTAACCCTTTGCGAAATATTAGCTATCAGAGCTTCGGCTTTCCCAACCCGCTCAGGAACGGCAGATCGCTCATCCTATTTCCTGGCAACGGTGACCCCAACTACGGTGTACGTCTGTATTTCTAGCTGCCACCACTCGTGGGCTAATGCGTCTTCCATAGGACCATAACGGAGACAGAGACGGTTTCGACAACTACCTCGACAACCTTGGATGTGACATTGACCGTGCAAACAAAGAATATCGAGGAACCGACCTTCGTCAAGCGCCAGGAAACCATCATACCCTCCAAGATCCCCGCGTATGCGTCGGCGTGCTCGGGGTCTGTTAGATATTCGAGCGCATGTTCCTGCATTGGTGTAACGGCTAGCACGATTACTGTTCTCGCACCATCAACGACGATCACGGAAACCACGACAGTCTCATTTACGGATATTTCAACCTCAGTTGTCGCAGAAGTAACTGCTACCGCTTTCGTTATGCAACTGGTCGACGGGCTCCCTGGCTCTTACGTCAAAATTGGTGACGAGTCTGGGTTTTCCGTTGCTAAGTTTACGACTTCGTTTGAGGAGGCTGCCACTTTTGTGATCGGCCCCGATGGAATCCTGAGAACTACTACTGGGAATATTATCTCATATGACGGCGGATTCGACGCAAGTTTTATTTTCTTCGATGCTTCCTTCGGCGATAGTGATCCGCTCCAGTGCGGTATTGACGCCAGTAACATTATATCATGTACCTCTGGCCTTTATACGGAGTTTGGGATCTACGCCAATAGCTATTCTCTGGATTTAGGGCGGACTGGTGTTGACTGGGCAAGTTATGCCGGGGTTGGGCCAGTTACAATCAAAGCTGTTCCTGCTGCCTCTCCCTAGTGTAATATTGCAGATAGAGTCTAACAAGACCTTCGCTATCTGATAAATATATTTCCAATCAATTTCTGATCCGAATTGGGGTGGAGCTTTCCCTCTGTTAGATTCGACAGAAGTGTTTCATGTTGGCAGACTTTAGCTAGATGGGAAGGCGCATAACATAACACGAGAGCAATCATTAAATTGTAGACGCATTATTGCGAGCTCATATCGTTAAGTCTCTACTGGACTAATAGAGAGGATGGAAGCTAGTGTCAATATTAAACAGAGAGTTAATATCTCCAATACACAATATTGTGTTAAGTTTTCGCCGTTTCTGTGGTAAGCAAACATATTCATCGATGGGATCGCATTCAAACCGGAAGGGGAACTTTGCACTCCTGGATCCCGTTGTGCGGAGCACTTCTAAGACTGTGATATCCATGGCCATATATCTATAGCTGAGAGATTAGTTTGGTGTGGGACCCGAGAAATATCAATAATACTTAAGTATCTGGGACTCTTTTGGCAGCGCTTTAAGTATGCGGTAAGCTTATCGGTGCTAATCGTTTGCTATACAATTGTGGTAAGTCAATTATCTGTGGTGCCTGAATGCTTTGAGTGAGAAGCCCGCCGCGCAACATCTCGTTGCCGGATAAGATTTGGGTACAAGTCACCGTACTATGGGGCTAACTGCAAGGTGAGGTTTACCGAGCCCCGTATGGCACTCACATTCTATCAAGCAACTTTAGTTCGATTTATCCCGGTTCCACTATTGTAAAGCACACAGTGCCCAACTGAAAGGAGGGACTACTGTAACCTTCCGCGACTCCAGATTTCCAGTAGGAAACCTCGAAAAGATGTATTGTTTGGTCAAGTGACTCAGAAAATGCTTGGTAGTCAATCTCGTAACCAGACTATTTAAGTAAAACTAGCACCCGAGACTAAGTGAGTTTGTTTGTAAATTTTCTTTTAAACTTTTTTATAAACAAATTATATACTTTTTCTTTTAGGGTTTCTTTCAGTGCAACCTTTCAGATCTTTCAGTCGGGTTTAAGTGCTGCGCCAAGCAACCTTCAAGTATAGATATAGAGAGACCAGCAGTAGAAGAATTTGCGTTGTGTGTTGTAGATTGTTGAGGCTTTGCTTGCGTAACCTCCAGCGAGGGTCTAATTTGCGCGGTTCCACGGCCCGGAAACATTGATCTAGGTTTCGAGCGCTTCGGCAGCTAAACCTGAATCAAACTCTTCGACAAAATTGTGGAGCATGCTTCCCCACAACTAACTTGTGGCGACTAATTAAACAGATAAATTCGCTTTGAATGGGTCCGAGTGACAATGGCAAGAGGCCAACATTCAGATAGAATAAGTCCAGGTAACCCGCGTACCCGAGACCCGAACTTTGGTAAAGGCCGGTTTTACCAAAGATAAAGTTGCGATTTGGCAGCGTATTCCTGGTAGCAATCATATAAATAAGGGACTTACGCGTTCCAGGTCCCTTTAAAATATTTTTATAATTTGGTAAGCATATCTCGACATCTGCGATCCTGGGATGAAATCGACTCTGATACTAAAGGTCGCTGTATTAGCGGTTGGGGTTGTTAAGGCCCAGCAGACTGCGTATGGTCAATGTGGAGGAAATGGATGGACTGGTCCTACCACTTGCGTGTCTGGGTTCACGTGCGTATATCAAAATGATTGGTACTCACAGTGCATCCCTGGAACCCAGACCTCGACAATCACAAGCCGCGTAACATCAACTGCTAGCCAATCGAGTTCCACGTCATCTAGTAGGACATCTTCCTCGTCTAGTCGGACCTCGTCGACGTCAAGCCGAACAACGACCGCAAGTACTAGGTCAACGACAAGCTCGCAGACGACTACTCGATCTAGCACAACCACGAGCAGAACCACGAGCTCGAGCTCTTCACCAACGCTTTCACCCACTGGGGCAATTCAGCATTGGTTTGTGTTGTAAGTCTGGGGTCATGACATATTGAGCCGATGCGGGAAGGAGGACTGCTAATTAATGTTAGTGGAGATTCCTACACTTACACCGGGTTTAACCCATGGGGTACGCAGCCTTCAACTAGCAACCCATTGGGAAACCCCAACTTCCCAGGGGACACTACATCGGGGGGCGCAAATTATGTTGGCCTCGTTGCGACTACATATAAGAGAAGCACCCTGTTCGCCTACTCATTTGGTATTAGTGGTATGCGCATATCCATCTGTAAAAGGAGGATTCTAGAATACTCATCAACGAAATAGGGGCTACCGTTGATCCTGCATTAGCTTACCCGACCCAAGGGCGAGCTCTCGATGTGGAGATTAGCATGTGGATCCAGCAATACTCGAATAGGGCCACAGTTGGTGTCCCATGGACCAGCGACGATAGCTTGTTTTCTTTATTCTTCGGAGTCAATGATATTACGGTTACAATGGCACGAACGGATATGGATACCTATACCGACAGGATCCTCGCATCATTGATGAATCAGACTAACACTCTATACAACTATGGTGCGAGAAAGTTTATGTTTATTAACGCTCCTCCCGTTGACCGGCTCCCCGCAGTTTACGGCAATGCCGCAATCAAGACAAATGTAGCAAGATGGAACTCGAGATTGTTGAGCTTCGCAGCGGACTTTAAAAGCACGCACCCAGGGGTGAGTTGGCAGTCTTGTTTGCATGTTGTTAATTTTCAAAGAGCCTTCGGGTTTTAGGCTAACTTTTTAGTCCTCATATGTGATTTACGATACATGGACCGATTACAACAAGGTTCTCGATAATCCTACAGCATATGGATTAAAGACTGATGTCCAGGGATATGGAACAGATCAAACTTATTTCTGGAGAGATGCCTACCACCCGAACGTGAAAATGCACGACGTGATGGCACAGAGTATATCACCTCTGTGGGGTTCCGCAGGTTGGTGGTGATATGAAGCATGGTGTTACAAAGAGTCTGTTCAGATGTGCCAAATATCTGTTTGTGAAGAATTAAATACGGTTACTTGTGACTATAAGTTTTCGTTGGATGGAGGGACTGCGAACCTGTGGTACCCGACTAGAATTATTGATCGATGTGCAGAACTTCCGGGATGCGTTGGTATGTAGAATACAACATTTGCCTGAGGCTCAACTCTAGCTCTGCGGCTCTGGCGCTCTGAGCTGCGAAGACTAAAGCTAAATAGCGCTCGGCTTGACAGAGAAGCTCTTAAATTTAGAAATTTTTTTTTTTGGAAATTCCATCTTGATTTTCATCCACATTTTATCTTTTAACGATACTGCTCTAAAAGTAAAGTAAATTTGTTAACGGTAGTATAACGGCAAGGAACTAAAGCTCACACCCATATTTGACGAATGTGCTGGGGGTAGCCGTGGTAAGCTAATATAGTACATACGCGATGGTATATACACAAGTTAGAATTAACTGAAATATTTGAAATGGAGATGTTCCATTTATCCTGGCAAAAAGCGGGAGACCAGCTCCTATCACGGTGGTTATAGAGGCATGTTAGGTACTCGGTAGAATCTTTCGCGTGATAGCTACTGGACGCCACCTAGTTAGCTACGTTAGCTACATTGGGAGATCCCGTTTACATACTTTATTCTCTATTGTGGTATTGATACGATATTATGCCGTTTCGCAGGCTGTCGATATCACACCTGTAAGCTAGCATTTGGAGATCTAACGGCTTCTTTCTTCACTGCCGCCATGACTCTGTCCATTTATATTTTCGTTTGGACGGGAGGCATCCCGTTTGCGAAAGACAAGCTTGGCTTTTGTCTTCTTGGTTCACAAGCGGAGTTTTATATCAGACCTTGTCAAGAAGAAAGTTCCACCAATCAACAAGGTGGTTCAATCTACTTGACGAAGATCATAACAACACTTTATCTATTCCCTACCTGTAGCGCGGGCTTGGGAGTTATGATTATTGGTAGTGGGTTGCTAACTCCTAAAGCTATAAAGCTCACTCTATGTATCAAGTATTTATATGGGCCGTGAATCTCTCTCATAGTGGACCCCGAGTTGTAGATAACTTGTTATACTCGAATCATTTATAACTACTTAACCCGGATTCAAAACCCTATCGAATCGATCCGTCGGTATCTATAATATGTTGCTTCAATTTATATACCCGATATTGATCGCATCGTGTGTATCCGCTCACGGATATGTGCGCGAATGGACCATAGATGGCAAGACGTATATTACTTTGCTTCCTGTTGGGTATCCTAATTGGACCGCTCCTGTCGAAGGGATAGGTATTTGCCTTCTGCTAGTTCTCGTGAGGTCAGTGCTATCAAAAAAGGCAAGCTGCTGACTTAGATTTTGGGATTTATAGGGAGGGCGCTTCAGAATGGTGACTGGCCACTTTTGGACCCCTTGAACAATTCGATGGCGTGTAATGTTGGCGCCTACCCAGCACCAAAATATGCCAACGTCACCGCTGGTACCAATGTCACCGCCCGCTGGACATCTTGTAAGTAGATCCTGTGCCCGCAGCTCTGAAGCTACTCTTATATTGACCTTGTACGTTAGGGCCACATGTTGGGCCAATATATACGTACATGGCTGCATGTCCAAATAAAAAGGATTGTTCAGACTTTTATGGGTGGGAGAAGGCAGCTTGGTTCAAAATTGGTCAGTATTGCTCATAAACCTATCGTTTTAGATGGAACAATCAACTAACGGGCAAAAGAGGAAACTGCCTTTGTCCCCTACAATTACAGCTCCACTGGGTGGGCTTGGGCGACGCAAAAGATGTACGACGATGGCATGAAGTGGACCTTTCAAATCCCAAAGTGCCTCAAGAACGGACCTTACCTTATTCGCCATGAGACGATGGCCGTACAGGATGCCGATCAATTAGGCAAAGCTCAATTTTATCCTAACTGCGCACAGGTATACGTAACTGGAGGGACTGGAAAGTTAAGCCCAAAATTAGTCAAACTGCCGGGTGATATTCAACCAACAGACCCTGGTGTTTTTTTCGTTAAACAGAAACCGCCTTTCAACTATACTCTCCCGTAAGCTCCTATAGCTAGGAACCCCCTTGGCTTTTAGTCTTTTTCGCTAATAGGATTTGACTGACCTGGTTGGAACAGTGGCTCTCGAGCAGTTGTTTGCCCCAAGTAAGGCCATAGATTGGTTAATCGCTTAGGCTCTAGCTTCGTGGTTTAGCGAGGTTAAAGTATGACCGGGGCATTGGAATTCGAAGCTGCGTGTAAGAGAAATACAGAATGTGCCCGAATGTCGAATTGCAATGGTTTTTCTGAGTTTAGGCTCCGGCTTGCCGGGTTAGACCCTTGTACACGCAATTAGTCTTCTATGTATATTCTACGAGGCTGGTTATCATCTATGCATTATATTAGCATACTTTGACCTTTGGGGGCTCTATTGGCCGATGCGATCCCTTCATACTCGATTTTTTCACTGAGAATTCCGAAGGGGGCTTAACTTCATTGAAGATGAGCAAATTTAATACTCTGGTCGTCCGTGCACAATGCAATGAGTGCGAGCCCTGACTATATCCAATGAGTGTTTGGTAAAGCCACCGAGATGCAATTGCTCTTATGCATATAGGTATGTGTAAGTATACAGGCGTATATGTGCATGTGTATGTATCATTTTGATGCTGCTTGCTAGCCGTGCGACATCAAAATCGACTGAGGGATAGTATTTACATTTATGTGTTGTAGCTGTTTCAAGTCATTGCATTGTGGGTCTATCTAGACACTTCAATCTTGAGTCGACTTGCATTATTAGTGCATGTTAGGAACCTACTCATATCACTGGATCCCACCCTCCAGTGTATCGGAATATCCGCCACGGCAAAATAAAATTTTCAGGAATCTATCGCGGTCCCCGCGATACTTGTGCACGTGCGGACATGACTCTGCTTTCTCTCGTTTGACATATCCGTCAGGTATAATATACGACGCGACCTGCGTGACTCACGATAGGGTGGGGTTGCGTGTGAACTGCGTGCATTGGATTGTTGCTTCGAGATGCATGTTGGAGATCCACCGCGTTCTAAAGTGGCTCTCTCTCCACAACTTACTGTAGCCGATATCGATACTGTGTTATATCGGTCAAGGGATGATACGTGGTGTTCAAGATTATGGTCAATATAAAAGGGGCATGAATACCATTCCACCCTTATACCTTTATGCCTACTCGATTTATACTCAGAAAGCCCGATTCTAAGGCCAAATGACTTAAATCAATAACACAAGATTAACGTCAATATCGGCGGGGTCCAGCGGCCCGAGACTCCAATCTCCTCAGTATCTCGGAACTATTTTCTCGAGAACCTTGTAAAATGGCGGCCCTTCCTAAACTCTACAGCAGCTTTTCTGTTACATCTAGCTGCCTTTGTTTCGGTGCTCTGCACAACATTTTGAGCGGGGCCTCAGTTCCACCCCAAGGTTTTCCCAATATTCTCCCTCAAGCAAGCGGGACAGTCAGAGTCCATCTCATCAACCACAACGTTGCAGCATTAAACGGGACTTGGAATGCGTATCAGCTAGTCAGAGTTGGAACGACAGAAGTCGCGGCATGGTTTGCCTGTCATTCGGATGTCAATCCCCAGCAGGAGGTCACCAAGATCCTCCGTGTTTCCGGTTCTCCGTATGAGGAAGACAGCGGTAGTAGCATGAATAGCGAGGATACCAGGCGCCAAGGGGTTCTCGTTATTAATCGTTATGATTGGGGTTACTACGTCGATTCATATCAGGATGAAGTCGGCACCATCGGCGAGGAGGATACAGAGGATGCTCCGACGGACATGTGCTCTGCTGGCCTGGTGGATTACACACACGCAAGGGAGCAAGTTCAAACGTGGAAGCGTCTACACTCAAGTCGGAGATGTGCATCAAGTTTCGGAGTTTGGATGGATATTCCCCATGGAGAGTACCTGTTTGGTCGCTTCGGTTTTGATGACGCTGGCGCCGCTGCCCGCTCATTTCTGTTTTTCTCCGCCGCCACAGAGTTCACCCGCACTTCATTTTCTGGCCTAAGGAATCCCTTGCGACAGGAAGAGACTCACGAGGAGCGATTTGAACGCAGACTGCGAGAAGGCTACGACTTCTCTGGCATCAGCCTCCTGGGCCGGTTGTCTGCACCACTCGGACCTGGGTTTTCTTCAACCGGGACCCAACCGCCACCACAATCCGGTTACCTTGGGCCATATGCGGAAAGTGAGTACATTTTAACGATGACTGACTTTGAGGCTCTCTTAAAGTCTACGGTGACTTTCCCCGCCGAGCAGACTCAGGGAGCGGATACTGCTTTCGCTATACCTAGCCGCAAATTCGTTTCAGATTTCTCCATCGCATTTAAAGAAGAAGTAAAAAACCTCCTCAATGAAATGGTTTGTGGCTACTTGGAGCATTTCGTCGTTCCTAGGGTTCGCCAGGATGAGAATGCCCAAGCAGCAATCGCAGTTCTCCTTCCCAACCGCGCGGGCGGATCTCGTGAACTAGACCACCACGCCTATCGCGCCTTCTCAGAGTACAGGCATGTGGTCGGATTTGATGATGAATCCGCTGATAGGCGGATCAAAGCATTCTTTATAGCCCGTTCCCCGGACAGTATCCTTGCGCAGGACGATCAATGGGCAGCAGGGATTCGCCGTGTCATCAAATATCTTCTGTTGGAGGCATTGGAGCTTTCTGGCAAAAGGGCGACGGATTCTTATAGGAATAAGGTTGTCCCTGAAGACATTCGGGCATCAGTCTATAACGATAGGGATCTTTTGAAGGCATTTCAGTTCTCAAGAGTATACTGGGAAGGGGTGGAGGATTCATCGTCAACAACAGAGTGGCCGTAGGCACGTAAAGGGTTGCATAATAACGAGTTTGTATTTCCTGCTTAGCGACTTCTGCAAATAATAACAAAACTTCTACCGAAAGATGTACATAGTGCGTAAAAATGTATTGTCAAAGAAAAAGTAACTTCTGCCTTCCCAATACATGGGCGATAGACTCTGAGTTTCCTGGGAATCAATATATGTATCGATGCTTGTGCTTCCACAGCGTACTAATGTGGAGTTACTTAGGTGTAGAGTATATTCGAAACTTCTCGTTAGACAATTGCAATTTTCAGGCGAGTTGACTTCTATCTTCGCGGATATCATCAAGTAATTAGCTGTGTTGAGGGGTCATGGTATTTTGGCCTCCACACAGAGGCAATGAAGCCTGTCGATTGGCGTCTCGATAGGACCGGAGCGCTAGGTCAACACAGCACACCTGCAACCGCATCAGCTGCATCGCGACCGTCGCTTGATATCAGCCCAGCAATGGAGAATGGGATCTGAACCCAAAGGGTATTTCAGCGGAAGTATTATCATTGCATTTGGCAGTGTTTCCTAGAATAAGATCTATGGGCACGCTCGTCCGCTTACAATTATAACAGATATATATATAGATACAACTCTGAAGAATTATCGCCTCTTCAAGATCGACGCCATATTGCTCATTGATTTCATCATACCCAACTGATGGGGCAAGTTGAATTTTGCCTTGAGAAAACAAGCTCATTACGGAGATGCCGTCTCAAGTCTGCCAAGTAACTGATCTGGGTGACCTTGCAAAGCATTGTTATGGAGTCTAGAATACGAAGTTTCTGGCTGCCCTAACTAAAATCTTACCGCTCGGGGCTAAAGCGACTCTACTTCTCTACAGCAAAGGCCTATCTTATTTTCTGATTCGTCTGCTTGTAATCTGCAAAAAAGAGGCCTCTGTTCCGTCAGCAGGCAGCTACTGTTATGGGGGTGTTGGGTAGACTTCTCATCCGTCTGTATAACCGTAGCAAATGGGGGACTGCATTGAGAGCAACGTGGCAGATCCATGAGGGACAGGTGAATTATCATTTCCAATCCGATGCCTATCGCTCTTCCCTTAAGCTTAAGACGAGATTAGTGGACCCTTACCCTCAAATGCCGGACGATCTACTACCTTCGAACACTCTCGGGTCTCTCTTGCATCCTGTGCGTCGCACGTTATTCCTGCCAATCATATACGATTCGGAGCTCTCAAGGCTCAAATATAATGCGATTATAGCCTGGTTTGAGGAGCGAGATGGCAGGTCGAGCACGCTTGTGAAATACACTATATATATAGATATCCCTTTTCGGGTCACATCACCGATCAGGATAAGATCCCTTATTAGAGCAGTAGTATCAACTCCTCACTTTACTAAACTGAGCGAGCTTCACTTATTTCAGGCGGGAACATCGAGGCCGCTTGACGAAAGGACGAAGGCTGTGGGAACAGGACTATTCAATCCGAGACGCTTAGTTGAGTGTACTATCGAGTTTGCAGGCTCTCGTTTCGTACTCAGCGGATGGATAGGCCTGTGTAGGGTGAATCGAAAATGGTAATACAACAGCTAAGTTCCACTGTTCCCCGGCAGGTAGAATACAATGTGGGGAAAGGTTTGGGAGCTTATCAGCAGCAAGTAGCTGAGGCATACATTACACAATAGGCGGTTTTGTATCACATTCTTTGTCTCCACGCCTGAGCCGAAGTACACAGCATTTCACCATGCACTGTGTGTTCTCGTATTTTACATGGCGTTGCAGTAAAGCTCATCGGACGGTGCCGTTCACCGTCTGGAAGTTAGCAATATATCGATCTCTCTGACAGAATTAGCCGTTCGGAATGCTATTGCATGTTTGTACGTTTGTACATTTGTGTAACATGTATCGGAACTCACGTTTTACCTTTAAGTGATTGTGCCCCTATCTACCAGTCTGCCTTTTGCAAAAGGAGTAACAATGGCGAATTCTATTGTATTGCTACAAGTCGATCCGCTCTATGTTGGAGATGTATTATTATATCCCATATACTGGATATATCACAACTGATTTTGGTGATCCATAGACTAAATTCATTCCCTAGAAACTAGGCCTCAACTAGAGCCAATTGGAAAACAGTTTGTACACCTGTTTTAGTCTATTCAGGTTGTTTCACTGCATGTCTGTTAGATGGGTACCAGCCGGGTACCATGATTACACAAAGTGCACCCACGGAGCGAGCACGGTGGATCTGGGCTATGAGGCATTTGGCCATGTTGATATGCCCTTACATTGTACAAGCCGCGTCCGATGATGCCCAATACGCTCCGGGGAATGTGTTTTGCCAATATCAATTACGTATACCTGATGAAATCCATAACGCGAATCATATACCGATAAGCTAACTTATAGCTCATTAACAATGAAGGTTCGACTCTACATGATAACATAACTGCAACCTTTCATTTTATAGCATATGATATGTGATCGAGTGTGCCGTCGCTGCTCTTCACCTTGAGGGCTTATAAGCCGTAGACTATCTCATGAGAAATTTACCCATGTGGCAGTATACTGGCTCTGTTACCCACACCCATCAACTTGCGTATCGTGGGTGGTTATGACGAGAATGCTGATTGGCTCTGGCTTTGGCTCTGGCTCCTCCGCTCAAGTCTAGCACAAAGCTTGTGTGAGCTGCAAGCTACCTCAGAGCACAAATAATATGCAGTATAATGAAACAGCCCCTAGGTACTGTCAATGTCTAGCAAGATTCTCTTCCTTTGACCCCATGGATGACGGGTTGGTCTTGCAACCCGATTGATATCCTGTATCTGCCTTCTTGTTTGGATAATGCATATTTGGTATAATTCAAGATTACGCCTTGTGACCCACTAATTCAGACTCCGTTCAGAATACCAATTTTGTAGGATTGTTCATCGGAAGAAGTTTGAACTAGGCGTTGGAATTTGAGACCATCTTTGCTGAACAATTTCTCGCTGAGATCATTAGAGCGTCCTTGTCTATAAAAGGCTCTCCATCTCCCCTACTGATTATCAATCCGGCCATAGCTCAGCACTCGAGCCCCAAGCTACAAACAAGAGACAGCCTGAATCTATAGTTGACATTGTTCTTTTTAAAAATATAAACCTTACAATATATCCCAAACACTAGACTCAATATGTCCGCGATACACAACACCCTCGGTAACGGTGAGTGGCTCCTCAGGGGTCAAAGTCTCTTCAGCACAGACGGCTCCGTCGAATTTAAGATGCAAGAAGACGGCAAGATTGCTGTTTACTGGGGAGGGGAGTGTCGATTCCAGAATACAGTCAACCAGCGTTACGACGTCAAGGGAATCAAAATGCAGGAAGATGGGAATCTTTGCATGTAGTAAGTTTCACCCCGCCAACGCTCTTGTTCTATGCAGTATCAGAGAGATCATGTTGGAGGCACGTTGATTTTATCTAACGAAGTGGTTGTCTATAGCGACGACTCTGGTACACCCATCTGGCACACCAACACGGCTAGTCCTAAAGGCGACAGTACAGTCGTAGTTGCGGTCCAGAATGACGGCAACGTTGTTCTATACAAGGGCACTCCGATCTGGTCTAGCAACACTTACAAAGGTTAGAATTCCACCAAGCGAAGACACGGGGATATTTGAGTCCCAAGTTGGAGGTTCTTAGTGTTAGCTATGGTCGGAAGGGTAGAGATGTGAACGGGGCTGCAAGTTTGGACTGAGAGTTTGGATGTAGCTAGCTAGCGAAATATCTGTTAGAATAGCTCCTGCAATAAATGAATATAATCTGATGGCCGATGTCATAAGAAATTCAGCGTGCTAGTGTTATAGTAAAGCAATATTCGGTGCTGACCGTCTTGAATGGGTGGGCTTCATGTATATCAAAATTGTTTCGCCTGTTTATTGTTTCGATCTATGCCCTGTTGAATAGGCTATTTCGCGATGTTAATGCGTAGCCGTGTTTACGAGTTCATGTTTAAATTCTTAAAATAGTATGAGGACTCTATCATTAGGCTGTCTAAGCGACGCTATAGCTAGATGCAAGTCTAGATCTCAGTAGATCGTCAAACGCCATTGACTATACCAATTCCTGGCAAACTCCAGCTACCAGAAATTGCGATTAAGCTATCGCAGATAGGTAAAAATGGTAGTATCATTAATGCGTTAGCCTGGGAGACGTGGAGACATCGAGTGATCGAGGGACTCGAAAGATCTTTGAAAGCTAAGCCTGGCGTAGCTTAGGAAGTCTGTTCCTTGTCACTATTCGGCAGCCACTGAGTTCATTCACATCATTTCAGCTCTGGTACTACACCATATGGTACCATAAATTCACATTCAGCATGCTTGAAGCCCCTCTATATAGAGCTGAAGCTGCCCTGAGACTAAAAACATTCGATTCCAGAGCTAGCTGGCCAGGGCAGCCAGCAGCTGGGGCTTCAAAATTGAATTTCCGCCAAGTCTAGTCCGGTTTTCTGTGCCGCATTTTGGATGAACATTATTAGACTAGCTGCTTGGCATCGCTGTGGCTTTGCACACTCATGCATGTTCGGAAACTGGCTTGGCCCCCTAGCTTGTATTGAAGAATTGAAAGGGGAAAAGAGAAAAGAGAAAAGTGCCCTGCCGGCCAGTGCACTGCATGCAGTGATAGTTGAGAATGATTGTCTGTTGTCGTGTTAGCCCGTATGGCAGGGGCTTTCCTTTGCTACTAGAAGTACGAGTGGGCTAATTATAAAAGTATATATAAGGGACCGGTCTGCAGTCTGAGCGCTGAGTTGCAATTTTCAGGCTGTGACTTTGAAGATACAACGAGCACTGAACCCGGCGAGCTTGCGCTTGATCATGAAAAAGTGAGGCGACAACACAGAGCTACAGTTCGATAGCGAATCGATACGGGTAGGGCAGCTTGACTGAAGGCGGATATCTCTAACTTTGTTATCGTTTTAAGAAACCGACGTGGGAGCCCGGCTTGATCTACTAACTCGAGGCCTTTAATTTTGGACTAGAAAGTAAACTGGGACTCCAGCTTCGCAGCTTCGTCGCATCTAGTATCTGATTTATGAGATAAAAGTTGCCTATGGCTAGTACGAGATATCACAACTTGCCGACGGAGCAGGAGGACGACGCACAAACTCTTACTTCTCATCTTTCAACTTCAGATGAAGCAGAGGTGGGCTGCCACATTTCTTTAGAATCGGTCTTCGTTCTAGTAGTCGCCCCTGTAACGTGAAGGCTCTCGCTAACTCCCTTGCTGCTCTTGTTGATAGAATATCAAGCACACGCCTGCCGCCTCGCCACCGGGCGGGACCAACGAAAAGGTGAGGATATAAATCCACGGGTCGAACAATATACTTAAATATATATATATTCCTGCTCAATACATTAACACGAGGACCTCCTGACCGTGTTATGGCACGACCAGCCCCAATTGGGTATAAATGAAGCCCAGTCAGGCAGAAGACTGAATCGATATCTCCTACGGGGATCACTATCCATAATCATCCCTCTGGTCCTCCTCCTATATTTCGTTTCAACGTATATTCGGTGGCTGAGATTTCCAGAAGGTAGCGGTGACAGTTGGTTGCTACGAGGATACCTCGACAACGCTGAAGCCGTCAATTACTCTTGGTTTGTTATTGGTACATTTGCCCTGAATCTGGGCACATACGCACTCGCCGGTTCCGTTGCCTCCATGGTGATGTCAAAAACGTGGGACCCACGAAATCTTCGAAGGTTCGCCTCTTTTCCTGCACTAGCTTGTTCACCGTACCCTTAAACATAGCCGCTCTCACTAGCCAGCGCTGCAGTACCCATATGTATCCAAATTCCTTGGCGGCGGTTTTAAACTGACGAACCACAAACAATAGATTTCTTGAGCTAGCTGCCAACAGCTTTGCAGATGTTAGCTCCTGGAGTAAAAGCTGCATTGGCATTATCAAGAACCGAACGATACGTGGAGACGATAATGGCCGAACCTGGAATTTTCTTGCTGGTCTTTCGATCGTTGGGTTTGTGGCTTGGCCGCTTACTGGTCTAACGATGCAAACTGTGGACGGCTACGCTATGGATCTAAGAAATGGGCCAACCGGTGGCTTTGTTTTAGGACGGAATCAAAGTTCTTTCGAGTAAGATAATCAAACAGTCCTTTTTGTCGATTCGGGACATTCAACATCCACCGTTCGGAAGCCTCTCCCTAAGAAATTAAGGTTGTGCCTGATAGTGGACGTTATTTCGTCTCCTAATTTGATTTTGGTTCAGTGGCTAACAGCTGAACGACCCCGAATTTACAAATTAGTCTTCCAAGGCACTCTGTAGTTTTTAGACGAGCTTATGACCAAGTACTCTCGGGTGCTGTTTTCCAACTGCCATGGGGTCAGCTCTATGGAGCCTCACAATCATCGGTGAAATATAATGTCACTGAAAGGAACGCGATGCCTGATAACGCGGACGAACCAATTTTCCTTACGGTCCAGGGGGAAAATCCGATTGCTGCCGACAGGGTATTTGGACTTTTGATTCGTTACAATTGCAGTATAGTCACCAGGATGCAGGATTTTACCATCTTAAATCAACGGGTGACGCTTACACCTGTAAACGAAACGAACCTTAGATATGTTTCCCACTATATGTACTCTGTAGGTGGTGACAGCAACAACGGCTCGACGATTATGGTCTTGGATCAATTCGCGACACCACTTTTTAGAGATCATCTCAACCTAAACGCAGTCATGGAATTGGGAACAAGTTTTCCTACCTGGAACCTAACTAATAACGATGACAGGTCATACGGAGGATATACAAATAAAGACCCGATCCCTGGTATCGATAACCCGGCGGTACTGGAGGTTGTCTTGTGGCAAAACATTACGGGTAATTCAGATTTAGCGGTTGAAGATGAGATACTTGAACTCAGAGGCGCCTATCCTCCAGGGAAAGCTGTCGGCTGCCGCTGTTTTGCAAGTTCGAATACCGGATCTGCGAGCATCAATGGGTTGAAAGCTACGTACTCAGACTTTGAGCCAAACCCCGCAACTTTCCTCGGTAGTTCAGAATTTGAACGCCTGAAAAGATTTGAGCGTGGCATACTCCATTTGCTCACTGCTACATCGAGTCCTCACTTTAGTGGTGCTATAGACCAAGAGGATCTCAGAACTGGAATATTCGAGGAGACTTGGTACTTTGGCCTATGGAGAGCTACTGGGTTATTGTGGAGAAAGCTATCAAGGGAGGAGACTGGAAGGTTCTATATAACCGATATCATACAAGCAGAAGATCTTCGTTCAATTCTTACCAGAATCCACCAAACCTACGCTCTCACTCTCATGTATGACAGCAGCATGGAGCCATCACTGCTCTGGCACCACCCTGATATCTTTATGGCAACAAAATCGAAGACTCTAACGAGAGGTGTTGTTCCCGCTGAGGTTGTTTTGGGATTGCTTTCCGTCTGGGCACTCGGAATTATCCTATTATCTGTCATATATCAGTTCGGAAGGCGATGGACAGAAAAGTTAAACGCCTTTAGCATCTTCAAGTTAGGAGTCAGTCGGCCGGATGGTATCGATCCTGACGGAGTTATTCGCTTAGACAAGATGGATCTTGATAGAATACCTGGAATGGTTGGAGACACGAATGCAGAAGGCACAGTTGGGGCCCTGGGTCTTACACAAGGTCCTGGCACAATCGCTCGTAGGGGCAAACGTTATGT
This sequence comes from Dactylella cylindrospora, assembly GCA_012184295.1. Taxonomy (NCBI): domain Eukaryota; kingdom Fungi; phylum Ascomycota; class Orbiliomycetes; order Orbiliales; family Orbiliaceae; genus Dactylella; species Dactylella cylindrospora. The sequence continues at coordinate 106,066 of LDUD01000110.1, forward strand.
TTAGCTCTTCCAAAACTGCAAGATATAACAAATCAATCTCGTGGATCCGGAATCGATTGTCGCATATTCCAGGCTTATTATGTCTGCAGTGCACGTACGTCTATACTATATATAGTAGAACTCGCAATAAATACTTCCATTACGAATACATACCATGGCCACTGCGGGAACATGCCCGCTCATGATTGTGAGAGCTCTTGGACAGCGAGCTACTGTTCGTATGTGTTGCGCAACTGCGGTTCATGGCACAACTATCGGTATTCAAAGGCAAGCCACCGTTCGGAGAGGCTCAGCTAAACTGAGATACTGCTTTAAACCCTTTGTAGGGGTAGCATTTTGTCCACGGCCACTGCACTTTGCAGGCAGGACCTTGTTGTTTCGGATCTTGAATTGTCTAGGTCTTTAGATTAAATATACATCTGCATCTAGTATTATAATTATATTCTATCTCCATTGATCTAGACCAGACCCCTCCCAATGCTACAATACCGTGGCTACCGAGCACCCACCGCAATTGCTAGCCGGGATATTTGTGACACTAGTGCTAACTTCGCCGATTGTGATAATAAGGTCGGCTTTGTTAGGTTTTAATAGTTGAGAATGAAATTTGAAGAGGCAGCAACTCGTATGCAAGAGTTGCTAGTGATGAGCGAAACAAGTATTGATGCACATTAAATATAAAGATTTCTTCTGCCAGCTGGACCGTATTTTTGTTACTTATTCTACCCGTAGCTTTAACTTTGGGGAGCATTTACACAGAGTCTTTATCTTTCGAACGCACATTCATTCATAATCATGGTCAGCTAGAGGCGTGTCCAACTTGTTGGATTTTGGTAGCGCAACCCGAAATAGTCGGTTGCCTGATTTTGCCAAAATGAGGCTGTATATCCCCAATTCGGCCCAACGCTGGGTTATTCGAATGAGGCCCACCAAAGGACCTACCGATTCGTGTATCACTTCTCGCCTTTCCTGAGGCCAAGTGAGTAGCTACATTTGAGGGTCGTAGTGAAAGATGGCGTGAGAATACCAACACAAGAGACTTTTTAATCTCAGTTAAACTGGTAATTCCGAGGTTCAGAAATAAGGGGCAGCAACAGCCGACCGTGGCTCCTGTAAGCTAGTCACAATTGGCCACATGAGTGCTTTGAAATATCCGAAATCGCTAGCTGTGCAACCAAAATCGGAATGCTACCGACAGACAAATGAAATCTACTCAGCCGCGAAGCCACCAATTTCGAAAGTCCGAACGCGAAATGTTGACCCCTACTTGTGATTTCCGATCCGTGTTTTATTGGCTTCGCTCTTCGGAACTAGCTTGGCGAGTAGAGCCATGCGCGATACTGGGAACTTCGCCGTTGTTTTACCCCTGCGAAAATAATTTATGGATATGCCAACGCATTAGATGTCAAGATGTGCTCCTCTCTCAGCCCGTTTTAACTTCCCTTTTTCTGCTTCGGGAATTGGAACAACGACGGATAGGTATAAATATGGCCGTGTCTGCTTCGAAAAACGATATTATTCACATTTCACAATCTATTCGAGTTCTTCTTATTCTAGATATAGAAAAGCATTTTTCTTCTCTGCCTCGCTCCACCAAAGGTAAACATGCTTCTTCGAGTTCGCGACCTCCTTTTATGCAGCATATTGTTGGGATGCGGTGTTACTGCGGCTCCCTTGGGACCTAATGCAGAGCCCCTGGACTACCTGAGTGAACTGGAAGAACGAGGAGCATGCAATGCGGACAACCTCCTGCGACTCATTCGAGGACAGGATAACTTGGCGGAGGGACTGGACTTTTGTGGCAGTTGGTTGGGAAGAATTAATCCCACTCAAACTATTGTAGAAGCAACCGTTACTCCTACCATGTACGTTTTCCAGCTGCAGACTTATACGTTCAAATGAATCCCCATCTTATAACTAACGTTTTCGACAGCACTGTAACTACAACGGAAGTATCTACTTCCACGGACCTGACGACAGAGACGCAGACCCAAACACTAACCAGCTCGCTCACGGCAACTTACACGTTGACTGCCACACAAACTGTTTACCTCTGGCGTCGCGGAGCTCCGAAAGTTCCTCTCTCGGACCGTATCCTCTCCACCTATCCAGCTTCGCGAATCTCCAGCGCCTGTGGTTGCCTCACATATGCTCCTTTCACTACTGCAACAAGCTATGTTACCGAAATCGCCCCCGAGGTGACCCAAACTTATATCATACCCTCAGTCACCCAAACTTCCAACACGATCACTGAGACTGCGACGACCTATACCTCGGTCGTATCCACCGTGACGACGCGCGTGTGGTCTACCAAATACATAGCTATATAATCAGTTCCGGTTTCCGGGATTTTGCGAACCGATTGGCACCTCCTTCAAAGCTTTTTACAGCAGTGTATGTTGTAAATCTACTTACGATCTGATGTTGGATAACAAGCGAGTCAAAAGTTGATTGATATTTTTCTAAAACAATATGTATAGTACGATGAGAGCAAGGAATATTAATAGAACGGCCATACATGTACTTAAGTGGGCTAATTGGTTGAAGACGGCCTCATGTTCATCAATCCTAATAATCAATTAGTTTTTCAATGGTTTTGGTCACGAGACTGTAGTTTTTAGCAGTGTCATGTCAGTTTCCTGAACAAGTCGTTGGGTCGCGCTCTAATAGTCCCAAACAACTGTCAACCTTCTAGCCTTATTTTTAAATTTATTCCAGGGGATATACTTAAGATGCAATTTGGCATTGACTACAAGGCATGCTAATACATTCCTTGCCACCTGTTTAGAGGTCGGTACAAGATGCGGTGGTATAGTGGACCGAGTAGTGCTGCTTTCGTGAACCACGACAATTTGAGTTGATAAAAATTGAACTTGGGAGTGCTATCTATTGATGATAGCCACTTGTGATGTGGCCTCTTTGGGTGTTTTCCTATTAGCACTGCTGCTTTAAATATACCGACATTGCTAGAAGTAACACTGGATATCCGTTTATTACCTGTTACTTCTGCGGCGTACGGCTAGCTGATGTGTACTATACCAAAAATACTAGTGTGCATAAAAGTTACAAGCAAAAGTAAAATAAGAATATAACTTATTCAAGATATCCAGGCATAAAGGGATTCGAATCTAGAAGCTTGAAAGCGCTTGTTGCTCATGAGGGACTAGTCTCGAATCTAGCCATTGGCAAGCTTTTAATAACTAACCTGCTGATAGCTTAGAACGACAAAGTTTTAATAAGAGACGATTCGTAAAAACTTGACTAAAATTCTAATGTGCCTATTTATATATGAACCAACCGATACAAAATAAGAAGTAAAGCCGTTGGAACCGAGTCATCGAACGGATATCATTTTCCGTAGTATAAATTTGAAATCCTTCACGGTTTATACGTGGTGTCCGAGTCCTCCATCGAGTAGGACTGTGCTTGTTGAGGGGAATAACCATTTTTGCGGAAGAATCTATAATCTTGAATGCAAAAGCATACGATCGGAACGGAAAGTACTCTAGACATAAAGAAATTGATGTTAGCGACCCTCTAGATGGAAAAAATATCTAAGGGAAAAAAAAAAAAAAAAAAAAAAAAAAAAGAGACACAAGATGGAAAGCGTACATCAGTAGCACGATTGCTATGATGAGGACGGTGCCGATGGAGCAGCCTTGTTTTTGACATTGGGATATCCCGCGAACGGTGAAGTAAAAAGCTGCGATCCAGAAGACCGTCTCGATGATACTGAGCACCATGTTTGCCTTTAAACTGGCATAGCGCTTAAGTTTTGAAATACGCTCCGTCAACACCATGTAGGACATGATGACGAGAGACTTGGCGGACTGTGTTGAGTTCTGTTAGCTTCTGGGAGTTTCAGACCGCCGAATGTATATGTAAAGGAGTTTAACAAACCACGCCAATGACCCAAGTGTCCATTCTCGATCTGGGGACGTCCGGCAAGGTGATTTTAACGATGGAAAGGATTATCGCGAGGCCGACTAGTGCAAATTGAATGACATGAATGACGAAAATGAGCCTTCGTCTGGTGTCTGGGTGGAGTTTTGGAAACATTATGGATAATCGGGTTGAGTCTCTGCCGTCGGGGCTTATGAGACCAATTGTGGAAATAGTAGTATGGGTTTGAACGCTATGTGCATGTATTATAGATTGATCGAGTGGTTATGGTGATAAGATCTTAAGAGTCGCTTGGTGATTGAGAGAGTTGAGCATCTTGGAGGAAAAATGCTCGGATACATGCCTGGTCTTTATACTTGGAGTTGTGGTTATCTTTAGCTTTATGGACAAAAGATTTCATGATGGTCGGAGGAACGCGAGCGTCGAAGGAGGAGCTTTGGGAGAAAACCCTGATTACTTCTGTCTTACGTTGCCAGTTGGCTGAGCTGAGAGGGTTAACTTGCGGATTGCTTTGTTTTATTTTGATGCGCCGTGAATTGTCGGTTCGTCGTACTTTAATCCAAACTTCTTACTGACTTCTATACTTATATACCACCATCATTTCCTAATTGGGGAATATCAATGCTGTCGTTCGTCGTATGTTGGTTTGTGGGCCGAATCAGTATAAGCGCAGGCGGGTTGCCAAGACTTCAAGACTTCTAGGGGCATTCGACGCGTATCACTTTAAGTTCAAGCTAGAAGAACCTTATCGGCTGCGAATGCGAGATGGGGATTAATGCTAACCGCCGGCCGGAGGGCCACGGAATTCGAAGGGCTGTGTTTATCCGAGCGGAAAACTTTTGAAAGCACGCAGCTGCATTCCTGACATCACGGCCAAAGTCGATGCACTTCGTGAGTATATTAATATGCATTGGGCTAGTAGGTACGCGTACGCAGAATGGGGTTTAGAGATGTATAGTGTGTGGAATTTCACAGCCGTACACGCATGTGTTTGTATTATATGAAGTCTTACCTCAGGCAATGCAACGCTTAAATTGAATGTAGGATGCCTATATATTTCACCCCTATAGCCAGTGAGCTCGTGAGTGGAATCTCGTTAAAAGTTTGTAAGGATGAGGTCTCTTGTCATAGATACGGAATGAGGCATTGCAGTGTTGGTGATGAATTGCTTGTTCGTCAATCTCTATATTGTACAATACAACCCTCAATTAAATCTTAGCTGCTTCTATCGAATCCTGCGAGCCTGCATGCAGCGGCGGGAATATCGAACCTGATGATGCTACTAGGTACCAGCAATCTAGGCAGGCCTCTCCAATGAGATCAGGTTTAGAAACATTCCTTATTTTAGCGACTAAGAGAAAATTTCATCCTCTTTGATACCCTTGGCGTCTTTCACCGGATCCCTTGCGATCCGATAGTTTTTGACACTAGCGAGAGCAATATCTCTTCTGTGAATACAAGCACTTTTTCTTACATGCTTGTGAGGTGTGCAACATTCTGAAGTTAATTGTTATCGCACCATGGCCATGCATGCATGCTAGTGCACCGGTTGGTCAGTCCCACTATAGCCATGGTAGGACTGACTCAAAGCGTCGGAAGCAGGTCTAAATTTAGATTGTAAAATATTGGCGGTGCTAGAAGATATTATAGATCTAATCAAAGCTCAAATTAATCATTCAAGATGATATTAGGAGTCTAGTTATATTGTTAATGTAATGTTGCAAGCTCAAGAAATATTGCTGTGACCTCCTAGGGTCCTACGCCTAGCTAGACATACGGCGTAGTAGCTGGTAGGTAGCAGTCTCTCGAATCTCTTTCAACACAACAACACCTACAGCCGAGAGGTCCACGTTCACGCGATATCGCGTTGGATTTATACCCAATGCATTGGACTCAATTTCTCATTGTCCGCTTGCTTATTCGATTGGTTGTGTGCTCTTGGAGGTCAAGCATTGTGGTATTGTTGTGTCTACCTATAGCTAACGTATTGATGGGCAGCGTAGCCTATAAAGCTAGAGGACGCGGAGGACGCACGCGCGAATATAATGCCCAGGGCGGCAGAGTTGGAAAAAAAAAAAAAAAAAAAAAAAAAAATTTGTAATGTGGCACTCCCCTTTCTGCATCCAGCTCAAGTTTTCAGAGTGACTCTATCTAATTTTGTAAACGTGGGGCAGCTTCCCATTTATTGATAACAAATTACCTACGCTTCCCCATGCTCTCCCACATATATACATAACTAAGTTCGAGTTTAAACTGCATCTCATGTTAACTTTTAAGCTTTTGTGTTTGAATATAACACGTCTCCATCGGCCGGCCCCAGTCCGTCCACGCAACACATATGGACCTTGGTTAGCTTCTCACAATAGCTAGAGCTAGAGTCGCGAGCTTGACGTATTGCAGGAAGGTTCAGTACCACAAGAAGTAAGAAGCTTAGAACAAAGCTATAGTTCCCCTCACTAGGTCCAATTGCCTCGTAGTATAGCCCCTATTGTGGTCTGAGAGACTAGACGCTACCATCGGCCATCCATTGAGTAAGGGACCCATCAATGCCGCACATAAAACCTCCCGCGGATTCTTCCTTCTCCGCTACCATCTGGCCTCCTACTAGCCCCTGGCCCTCTACTAGCCCCTGGCCCTTCGCAACTCGACATTTCCCTCGGATTACTTGAGCCTCTCGCTATTTTTGCGCCATCGTGTCCGCATATCATCATATAGTGCAACATGCAACTCAACAACGAATCTCAATGACTCTACATCCCGGTAGTGTTTTCAGGTTGCCAGAGTGCTAGCACTAGATTATTGCCACTCCCGAAACTTCACCAAGATTCGGGGCATACGTAAGCCATGGTATCCCACTGTCCATTATGCCAGCTTCCACTATAATAATAAGATTATCTTCATACCTCTACGCGGTGCTTTGTCTAGTATTTCCTGTCTGACGCTGTTAATTTTTGTCGCATTTAACTTCGTCACCCTGTTAAAACGTTAGACATGCATATAGAAGACCAATACTATTCCCAATCGATGGTCATCCGTCCTCTCTACGTTTTTTCACACTGCGGGTTCAACTGTCAATTACTTTTCTTGGCTGGTTTCTCAGTATGAGGCATAGAAAAAGCTCCTGAAAAGATTGGGTTTCCAGCCGTCAGTAGATGCGCACCGGCGGCAGCTATAGCTGACTGTCCTCGGTTGGTTGGTATTGACAATAGCTGAGGAGGGTGAGTGATACCCACTGATATCAAGGTTATCTATCCTATAAGTTCTATTAGAAATCTAGTCTTGCTAAGCTAAACGCCCTCCCATGACAGCCATTAACCTAAATTTCTGGTAAAAGTGGCTTTGAGTACTAAAACATTAGAAATTTAAGAAAATTAGAAAATAATAAGCCGCAATATGGAAGGAACCAAAGGATGAAAAATATAAGAGTAAGTTGTAATGAGGAACGTATGAGCTAAACACGGACATGAAACTCAAACGAGTACTCTAGAAGTTACTAGCAAGTGGTTAACCAAAAATAATAGATAAGGGAAGCGGATTACAAGGAAAGTGGTAAAAGAAACGATCCACCGTGGTTATTTTATCTTCGTCCAGCGATGCTACCTCCTGAATACCCTCTTCGAGTATCTAATCACTCCCGGCGAAACTCCAGCTCTGGAACACGCTCTCTCGATTCGCGGCCTTGGATTCGCTCCCGCGGCATCAGCGCTAGAGCTGAGTTCCCCTTTACAGCAGGAACTCTAACAAGTTCTCTTGACGGCGATTGTTGAATATGTTCCTCTGGACCGGGTTCTTGGGGCGGAAAATCTGGGCAAAATATGTTTGCGTCGCTCGTGGTTTTGGAATTTTGCCTTCTTCGCTTGTATAGCCAGATTCCACCAACGGTCAAAATAGCCAAGCCCACGGCAACCGATATCCCTATTGACAATGGAGCCATAACGGCGTTCGCGGACGATGGATGCGCCTGAATATCAGAAGGAAACGCGGTCGGTGTGAAATTGGCTGAAGTAGGCGTATGAGTAGTGGAAGTCGACGTAGATGTAGATGTGGGACTGGCAGATGTAAACGTGGTGAATGTGTGACTAGCCGTAGACATAGACGACTGAGAAAGTAGAGATGTGGATTTGGAAGGGAGGCCAGAAGTGAGAACTCTGGTCACGGTGGCAGTGGCAGTGTAAGATATTGTAACCGTACTTGCGCTGCAAGTTTTTTGATTATGAAAGTACGTCGCGGCCCCAAAAAGACAAATGTTGGCAAGCTTTCCATCGTAGCGGCTTTTCTCGAGCTTGCAGTCTTTCTTTCTATTCAGGCAGTCGAAGAACAACCCTCCGAACGTCTGAAGATCACAAAGCTCCTGAAAATTGGTGATATCTCGGTTCATTCCATGCAACGCCCCAGCTGCGTGCTCGGAACAATAAATTTCGCAGGACTCGAGAGATACAGTAACCGCGCCGGCGATGCTAATTTGTGCCATGGCTAAACTCAAGAGAAAAAACGAAATCGGTTTAAAATGAAGATACCGCATATTTGGTCCGGAGGGGTTAGAACTTTTGACAGGAATATATCGGTAAAGTCAGAAACTTTGGGCAATAGATATGAACCTGTGGAGCGGCTTGGGGAGAAAGTGGCGGCAACAGTAAATGCCAGTGAACTCGAAGTCGCAGAGCTTAGAAGGGGATGGGATTACCTGCTTTAATCCATTCTCTCGTACTATTAAGAGAGAGCCTTTCAATTATATCGTGAACTGGTCGCCTGTCGCACTGACATTGAAGAGCATGGCTTGAACCAACTAGAAACTAGGAAACCTGCTTGATCATGACGAATTCGTAATCTAAAGGGTGCCTGGATGCCGTTTCCCGTTCCCATTCCGTTTCCCGCGTGGCTTGTAGTTTTTCTTCCCTATTAATGCGCAAACAGGGGTACTACGACACGATGCATTTAACCTTTAAGCCTCATGAGGCTCCTACGATGTCTAGTTTGCATTATATTTTTGATGGCCCAAGGGATGGCTAGGTTGATTGTCGGTCGGGTAATTATGAGATACTTTGATATATAGGGCATCGGTGCTCCTAGACTATTTGAAACTCAAAAAAAAAAGGGTTGAGTATAAATTTTGAAGCAGTGGATACGAAGACACTTGGCGGTAGGAAGCCTCTAGCGGTATTTGCGAATATTTGCGCGTTCGAATGCTTTTAGCCAATGGAAGGTGGGGGGTGGATTCTATCAATATCTTTTTTTCTGGTTCTTGGGCGTTTGTTTCTTCCTTAGCTAGCCCGCTCGGTCTGGGTGGGGCAAACCCGGTCACTCGCTCATTCATTCATTCATTCATTCATTCATTCATTCGTTCATTCGTTCATTCGTTAGCACAGAATTCGTGTTTGCTACCTTCTGCCTAACATTTAATTTAGTTGCCAACAAGGCGGCAAAATGGGTAGTCTTGCGTCAAGAGACAAGGTGCCACCAACTTCCCACCCGAGGCTCCGCTTGTTGTATTATTGTCAGTCGGGTAGAGATGTCACGAGGGGCTTGTATTGATACGCATTTGAAGGGTTGCCCCGATTCCGTCTGACGCCTGCAACCCTAGGGCCACGGGAGAGGATGCTGCTATTCACACCGTGAATGAAAAACTGCGTGTTGCATGTTAAATTTGGTTTTTACAACAGTTATAGTTACTAACTCGGGGAGTGTGTCCTTGAATGAGAACTTAGCTTTGATTTTCTCACGTATGCATCTTGAGTCGTGGAAGACAATTAAGCAAGAGGTATCGAGATTCGGTCTAACTGGTTAACTCCATGGTTCACTGAGGATATACCCACTCGTTCTCGCATTTACCCAACGTCCAACATGCGGCGGACTCGATGGATACATCCGAAATCTAAGAGGATGTACGTATGCGTACAAGGGAACCGAATGAAAGCAAATTGCCAATGCTTTCAAGTTTGGGCATAATATATGTGGGTGTAACCTTCCATTGGCAAACAAATCTAGAAGGTGCAACAGCTAATCGGTCACTCTTTGGAGATCTTTGGTATGAGCTGTCGATCGAGTTCACATGTGTGCCAAGTAAATTTCCCTCCGTGTTAACTTTTATGTATAAATCTGCCTTCACCTACGCACGAGTTAACCTTTCAGATTTCAGCATCTACAGACGTAACACTTTCAGCTTCAAGCAGTGACCGGTATCACATGATCAAGCTTAATCTGAAAAGAACCCTTTAAATTCAAGATTCTTATCCTTCAACCCTCCAAAATCTCTACTGGGTCATAAAATGAACTTCAACCAGTTAATCCTTGTCTTCTGCCTTATATTCCTCTACGCATCCTCCAAATCGGTAAGTTGCTTTCCCTCCGGCGAGGCAATAATCCACTGTTTGCTAATATTACATGAATAGCTTTCTCTGCATTTTGGCACCGAAGTATATCGACCTACAAAAGGGTTGACCGCGCGAGACGGAGGCTATCAGCAACATACATGGTATCCTCTCAATATGACACAAGATCATGTCACCCGCCTCAAAGAGGTTGTGACCAAAGCTTTTGCCCACTTCAATGACAGGACGTTGTGCATAAGTCCGGCTCAGGGCCTCGGGATAGATCCATCCTATGCGGACAAACCAGATGTCGAACGGCTAGAGGAATTACACAGGTTCCAATTTTGGTGGGACTTTAGTAGCTTAGTCTACTGCGATGATGGATATGCTATTAACCTTTTCAACTTTCGCGTCTTTGAAAGGTATCCGGAAAGGGAAAATGTACGGATATTTTGCAACCATCTTTTGCTAATCGTCCAAGAGCTTGTGAATATCATTGAAACAGAGTATGCTGAGACGGTGAAAGATCCAAAGTACGAATCACCGCACATTTTCAATAAGACCCGTTACGCCTGGAGTTATATTGACAATCCTACGCTTCTTGGATACAGCTATTGGACAGAGGACTTGAGTTGGGGGGCGAATATCATGTACGAGAAGAATGGATGCCCTGCAGTCGTCCATCATAACGGCAATGCAATTTTTGCGGAGAGCTGCACACCCCCATCCTAAGAAATGAATCGGCGGAGCTGGGAGTCCGCATGTCGTCCGATTTTCTCACGATCCTCCTCGACGCGGAGGCCAATATAGCTAGGAATGTCTCGATAATTGGAATTTCTCACAGATTGTCGGTAGCTTTTTAAATATGAATCGCGAATCATCGTTGGTGTTCCGTCCTCAGTAGTCTATCCCGTATTACAAGGCAAATAATCTAGGAGATGTGAGATAATCATTATCGGGTGATACTCCCAGGCGGGGGCACGTAGAAATAGAAGAGAGCCGTATCCCCGGACGCAGCCGCGGCGTGCGTATAATGCAGTCCCAGCGACCTTCGGCCTTCCTTGTTGCGGCTGCAGATGCCACAACACCTTCAACTTTTAGATTTACGCAGAATACAACAGCACGAACTCTGCAGAAACTAGCTAGGTCGCTGTACGCTTGGCTGGTTGATGCTACGAGTGTCATTCGACAGCTGCTAACCAATAGTACCCGAGAATAGTGGTCACGGTGGCGGTGACAGTGTACGACATTGTTACCGTACTTGCGCTGCAAGTTATCTGAGCAGGAAATAACGTTGCAGCCCCAATAAGACAATTGTAGGTAACTCTTTCACCATTGTCGTAGGGGTTTCCCTCGAAGCTGCAGCCCTCGTTGTCTTTCATACAGTCGACAAACACTCCTCGGAATCCTTCGCGCTCGTGACCACAAAATATCTGGAAATCGGTGGCATTTCTGTTTTTTCCGCTCAGCAGGATCCCGATTGCATGGTTGGAACAGCCCATTTCGCAGGATGTGAGAGGTTCGTTGACCGCACTAGCGACGCTAATTTGCATCACTACTAACCCCAAGAAAAGAAATAGAAATAGTCTGAAATAAATGTACTGCATGGTTGATCGAGAAGAGCTCAAACTTTTACGGGTGACAAGAGTATTTCGCCAATGCCAGAAGCTTTTGAGTAATAAGATTTAAAACGAATCTTTGGCAGTGGGGTTCGGAGAAAAGCCGGCGGCAGTAGTAAATTATGGAGGCTTAATAGGAGATGGGGTAGGAGATATATTGTCTGTATTATATTATTTCACACTATTATGAGGGAGCTTTTTCATTAGTGAGCCAATCACTTGCTATATTGATATTGAAGTATATGGTCTACCCCAACTGGAAATTGGGAAATATGCTTGATTATGATGAGTTTAAAATCTAAAAGAAGCCGCGGTGTAGCTTCCCGTTCCCGCGTGGTTGATCGTTTTATTTCTTTATCGATTACGCAAACAGGTATAGTGACGAGTTTGGTCTTAAGCCCTGTGAGGCTTCCACGATATCTAGTTTGTATGATATTTGATTACCTAGGGTGTGTCGATTGTCGAATCAATCATGCAATTCATCCCGAGAGCTTTGGTACTGAGCCGCTGAATGATTTAAGGGTTTTTTTTTAAAAAAAAAAAAAAAAAAAAAAAAAAAAAAAGGCCAAGCTTCGGGGCGGTGGATACGCAGGAAGTTACCAGCGAAAGCCTTCTAGCCGCAGCGGTTTATACGGGTACTTACACTTTCGAACCTTTTCAGCCAAAGGGTGGCAGATTCTTTAACCTCCGTTTCGTGGTTTTTGAGCGTTTGTTTTTTCCTTTGAAATCCGTCTGGCCCGGTGTACAAGTAGAGCCAAGCCTCAAAGCTACCTGATTGCTCAGCAAAACCCGTCATTTATTCATGTTCACCATAAAATTTATGTTTGCTACGCTCCTCCTGACGTTTCAGCTGCCACCAACACCCCACCCGAGGTTGTCGAACTTGTGTTTTTTTTTTTTTTTTT
>LDUD01000110.1:118905-129180 GCA_012184295.1 Dactylella cylindrospora
GATTCCCGCTCATTCTAGCTGGCCTCTGGGGAGAGATGTCGCGAGCAGCATTCATTGACACACATTTGAAGGATTGCCTGAACTCTTTCCCTTTTTTTTTTTTTTTTCTTCCTAACAAAAACGGATGCTATTGTTGTGGGCTGTGAATGAAAAAAAATTGCGTGTTGCAATTTCGTGCTTCGACAGGATCGATGTGAATCCAATAATAGTGGCTACTTTACTAACTTCGGTAGCTAGCTCGAGGCGTATGGAAATAAAGGCTTCGGTGACGTACTTTCGTAGCCTCGTTTATGCATCCGGGTCGTGAAAGTTAATCAAGCAAGAAGGATCGAAATTAGTCCAACAAACTAAACTCCGCGGTTGAATTCGCGGGGACGTCAATACATAATTCAGTATGCATGACCAGTTGCCCAACATCTTCAATAAACACATACGGAATCCAACAAGGGAGCTGAATGAAGCAAGTTGATTGTATGCTCAAGATGCTAATTACTTAGGCAATGTGGGCGTAAAAATTCTATTGATGAACACGTCTAGAAATTTTAACAGCTAGTCACTCATTGGTATAGGCTGCTAGTTACGTCCAATCTCCTAATAAGTAAATTTCTCCTCCAAGTTGATTGTATAAATCACCCTTCAGGTGCACACTCGTTAGCCTTGAGGTTCCAGCATCTGCAGGCATAACATTTTCAACTCCAAACAATGACTGGCATCACATGGACCAACTGGATCCCAAAAAATACCCTTTAATTCAATATTCTTGTTCTTCAACCATTAAATATTTAGGTATTTACCAAATTGTAAAAATAAACTTTAACCAGTTAACTCTTGCCCTCTACTTTATATTCCTTTGTGTGTCAGCCAAACTGGTAAGCTTTGATTTTTTTTAATCAAGTGATACTTCCGGCGAGTCGAATTCATCCGCTAACTTTTCCAGAACTTTAACACTAAAGTTAATCAACCTACAAGAGGCTTAACCACCTGAGATGGAGGCTATTAATTTTATCATTGGTACCCTCAAGACGTGAATCAGACTGATGTTGACAACCTCAACGAGATGGTAGCTGAAGCTCTTGCCCACTTTAATGACACGGTATTGTGCACAACTCCTCTCCGACTACACAAGATCCACAGTCGCTGGGACGATAGACCGGAAAACGAGAGACTGGAAGAGTTCACCGCGTACGAGTATGTTTTCTACAACGCGAGCGCGGTGGCCTACTGCAGCAAAGCTGGATATTCCATTTACCTCTACAACTTCCGCATCGCCGGAAGGTACCCAGGACTAGAGAGTGTACGGATATTTTGCAAAGACCTTGTATTAATCGTTCAGGGACTTGTGGACATCATTACAACCGAGTATGGGGAAATGGTGAAGGATCCAGAGTATGGGCCACCGCATAGTCCTTTTTTGGACCGTGAACACTGGGCTTTGAACCTTGAGGAGTCGTTTTGGGCTTTAGGACTTAGTTATTGGTCAGAGGACCTTACTTGGGGGGCTTATGTTGGATATGAGAGGAATGGATGTCGAACAGCGGCAGAAGACAATGTGATTCTGACTGATAGTTCTTGGGCAGAGGGATTCTAAGGAGAGAACTGGGTGAGCTGGAGGCTTGTGTCTTGTCAATTTTCCCGTGGTTTCCTTGACGCAACGGTCAATGTAACTAGGAGTATCCTGCATGATAGTCGAAATTTCCTACCAATTGTAGTTAGCTTCTGAATATGAATCGTCGTCAGGCCCATATGGCTATCCCCGTCGGCTGGTCCCTCTAAAGAAGGGGAGATCCTGAAGTAGACTAGACTGTATCTTGAGATGAAGTTAACTTGCAGTGTGCATGTACCGTCGTCCCTTCGGCCTTTTACTTTGCCGCACCTGCGGATCCTCAACCACAACACTTTTAGAATTACCCGGAATGCAACAGCACGAGCTTTGCAGAGACAGGCTAGATCGATGTCTGCTTGGTTGGTTGGTGCTGTCGGTGTCACCCAGCTACTAACTACTCGTCTATATATCCGATGCATCGGAGATGCATCTGCCAACAAAATTAGCCAGCGAGTAAAACCAACCTCTAACTCCTCTCGCCACCAAACTCGAAGTTACTTTTGTCAGGATTGATTGTCATCGCCTGGCACCTTCGCCTTCGAATGGATACGGATATCCACCGCCAAATGCTGAATATACCGCTGCCCCGACTAATGACGTTAGCTAGTGTTCATGGGTACCAGATTCTAAATGCAGGACTTCGGTTACCTTGGCTTGGCGACTCTACCGTGCCGTTTGCAAGCTAGGCAAACCACTCTGATCCTCTCTCTCTGAATACGAGGCTTGCATATCGACAGATTCATGGAAAGCTTCGTGGTCAGTAATTACCGTTATCTCGGAAAGTTATTCAATCTACAAATGCAATAGCCGTCGTCAAGTTGCTGGTAGGTACCTCCTAGGGTAAGAAGGTCTGATGACGACTTTGCGTCCCAAGGCTGAATAGAAGTTATTCAGGCGAAAAACTCTCGTTTCACTAGATTATTGATATCGTATGCTAGCTATATTTAGCGACTCATTTGGCGACGTATGGCTAGGTCGGTGCCTTTAGTTCCCTACTAGCTCTGGATTATGGTATAGGACTAGAGGTCTAGGTTCTCAGAATGCAAGAGGTGCTAAGTGATTGCTGGCACCCCTGCGCCGAGACCTATTGCCCTCCAAAGCTTTGAACCAGAAAGCCTTGGTATTTCGTGAGATGTACATCTGTGTCCTCCATCGTGGTAAAATCGGTTTTGGTTCTATAAAGAGCGTTGGGGCCTTATAGATCCCATCAAGTCAGCTCAGTCAGCTAGAATACCGACAAAAACTTTAATTGGCACTGCACTAGATACCTGCCATTGTGGTAAAAGTCCTTTAATGCAGACACAGAGCGTTGGCAAAATGATACGAGTCATCGACAGCGCTGAGCAGCTTATGCATTCTAAAATAGGATAAATAGCTTCACGATGGCTTTGAACTTGAAAGAATGGCTGACTTTCGCGTTCTCAAAGACGCCGAGTCGGCCCGGCTGCGTCACACGTTTTTTTTAAGTCACTAGAATTGAGTTCCAGTTAACGTTAACATTCTCTTCACCTATGCGCATCTGTAAAAGTTCGAAATTACTTCGATAGCGGTCTCCGTCCGTTCCTTAGATATCGATCTGCTGCTGATAGCGCATGCGGCCATAGAGAACAGTTCCCCTCCTAGAGGGTCTGATTCATATGGTGACTTTCAATCGTGGCCGTTGATGTTTATCAGAGATTGTCAAGGCAATCATTGATAGTTGGCACTATGGGTTTCGGGTTTCGATACTAGGCTTTCAAGGGGCCCTGCCTGCACTATCAATATTGCAGGCGATACTCTTGATTAAGGACATCTTGCTCTTTATTCTATACTCGGTTTTCGCGATGCACATGTTGGACAGGATTGCATGGATAACCACTCTGGTGGTTACGCGATAGTGCATCGTCAGATTGGTCTCGTACCTAGACCTTCATTTACAACATTCGTTGTTGAAGAGCTGTAAAGGAGGGTCTGCGAAGGAGACAACGTCAGATGTAATAGACCCTATGTGGATTAGAGTAGTAGGATGGAAGTTCTTAATAAGGACTAGCTTTTCAGCCATTGGCTAAGCACCTATGTACCCAAGCGCATACTCTGCTAGAATGGTCTCATAAATCAGAGCTTTATAAAATGTTGCCGTAGCACCAGGTTTGTAGGTAAGTAGTATTCACAAATTGTGTTAACATCGGGGGGTAACCTGAACTAGCTAGAAAAGTATCTCCAACAATCCCCTTTATATTATGAATATACTTGCAGAGCTCACCAAGCTTTTACCACATATTTAGCATTAAGAACTACCATATATTGCAATCGGAATCTCATGATGATGAATATCACAGTATTTCGAAGACCTGCCCCACCTCCAAAACGCTCATGGCATAAACAGTGCATTTCCGAGGTAAGTTGCACTTTGTAGGTGAAGCACTAGGATGATCTCTCTTCTAACCTAGTTAGAGCTAACTTTTTCAGTAAATTAACAGCTCCTTTACTTTGCTCTTATTAGAGTTCCGATTACTTTTTTATTGTGCGGCTTCATCATCTTCCTCCGAGCTTTAGGAATAAGATATATAATCCTGACGGCCATGATCGCATTATACGTCATGTGGACCCTGCCGCCGAGGGACGCTTGGCTTTGGGAGGAGTCTTATGCGCCTGTTTGTTTGCCTTACGGATGGGCCTGAATAGCGATCAAGCTGTAGGTGTCAATCCAGAACGGATCTTCTGATATAAAACTTACTAACGTAAATTTGAAGCTTCGGTAACTTGATATATCCTGCCCGGGACTGCTATATCGCTGTCCAAATTGAAAAGGCAAGATTCGATCTTGGAATTCTCCGGTTATTGCATCCATGTTTAGCGAATATAGTCTACGTATCCATCTTGACCCTGCGTCCTGAACATTTGAACGTCGACCCTCCATGCTAGCGCCATCTAGGAGATTGATGAACAGGATATATTGATATATGTACATATATGTCGTCTCCGACATCCTCATCCTTGTCCATGGGATGCCACGCTTTCGACTCGCCAATTGTAAGGCCATGAATGACGCTTGCTACATACCATGCTAAGATTGCGTCTCAATTGATAAACGAACGGTTCGGATGCACGCAAGTCGATCAATAGTGGAATTACGAAGGGCTCAAATGTTAATCGTTAAGGGTTTTGGTATTAAACTTTGAATGGAGAAGATATGGGCGGCATTCCCAAGATCCTAATCGAAAAGCTTAACCTAACATCAATATACATCCCACCAATCCAAAACCTCTATTTCCTAAAGTACACTCCCCAGGACTTAGGGCCTCACCCTCCAAGCTAGCTTCTCAACCTTCCTCTCTCGTATCACCGTGCAGCCCGAGACTTCCTGCCCATCAGGTTTTCTCTTCGCGCAACACTTTTTTTTCCCCCTCCACATTCTGCCTATAGCCCAATCCGTCCACCGTCCACCCTTCCCTGTCCTCCAACATCGGATCAGGAACCCGATTTCACCCCTTGGCTTGTTTGAGATCCGAAACCAAGCGAGAAGGTCAAGGCTGGGAGTTCCGCTCTGCACGTTTACCCCGCAAAAATGTCATGCAACCCAAGAAAATTAATGGCGCTCGTCCCTCCGGCCGGCCGTTAGGATCAGTAATGCCGTCTGATATTCTTTGGACCGATTAGATCCCACAAATTTCACGCCTACAGTCTTGCGTTCTGGCGGCGGCGTTTTGTGAATGTTTAACAGTTTATATTTATAGTCAGATGATTATAAAGGTGAATGATCGGGCCCAAAGATATGTTCAGGCGTTCAGAAATATTATTAAAATTTCACGTTTCGGAAAGATTCTTGCATAAAGAGGTTCAAGTCTTGCCGAAGATAATCCGGGGTAAAAATGATAACGTTACGTTCCTCGGTCCAGTGGATTGGAAAGACACCCCGCAATGCAGTTCTCCAAGTGCAAATATGTATATGGATGTGGTGTGGAGACACCAGTGACCACGGGATCGCGTTCTATAAACAAATCAATGGCAGAAGAGTGACATTGGATTGGATGAGCATTGGTATCACGGAGGGTTTGCAATTGCTGTCTTTAACGTCCAACTTGACGAAAATCAGGATACAGAAATATTCGTAGAACTGATAGTCTCGGCTGATATAACTGGAGCCAGAACGGTGGCTCAGATGCGGAAAGATTTCTCTAATCCAAGCTCTATCGGTTTCCGTAATTACTAAACATGGCGGAAAGACTCTAATTTGTAAGCTTTGAGAGTAGCAGCTTCGATGGTGATTGTTTTATCGATAACGGGTTGACTCATCGAACGTGCTGACGGAGATATCTGTGTGTACTTAATCTCAGCTACTCGAACCAAGAGAATATCGATGGACAGCGAACCGCATCAAGGAGCTGCCCGCAACACAAATTAAAGCCTACCTACTAGAAATCCGATCGATAACTTCATCAAAATGTCATCAGAGTCAGAGCCGAAACCCTTTGTCCGACCGATAAATCCATCAACCGATGCGGAATCGACATTCGTAGTTGTATGTTGGCTCAAACTCCAACCTATTTCACCCTGTTCCGGCGGAACCTCGAAAACCTTACTGACCTGCTATTCTCAGTGCCAAAAAACCGTTGGAGTCGATCTCCGGGAAGGCGTTCCTAATCTAATCGCACCATACATCTGGAGTGTCCCGTATGTTCGATACAGCTCCGATCACTGCTTTGTTGTTGATGATGGAACTGGAGTAGCAGTTGGGTACATAATCTGTGCTCCCGATACGCCAGCGTTCGTGAAAAGGTTTCGGAATGAGTACCTACCAATAGTCGAATCTCTTGATCCGATTTTAAAGAAACCGGTGATGGAGCCGCCCGCAGATTGGAGCGTTGATCTTACATTAGGCCTTCTGCAATGTCTCCATTCTCCAGAGGAGATGCTGCATCCTGTTGATCTGAGGCTGGTGGAAGAGTATCCAGCCCATTTACACATTGATATTCTACCAGATTATCAAAGAAAGGGGTTTGGCAAACAGCTGATGGAGACTCTATGGGAGAAGCTAAGAGGAGAAGGAGTACCGGGTGTTCATTTGGTTATGGACTGGAGGAACGTTGATGCCGAAAAATTCTATATGGCGATTGGCTTTAAAAGATTCGATGCCGTCGTTGACGGTGGGAAGAGTGGTCAGATTGGCAAAGAGACGAACGGCAATCTCTGGATGGTGAAAAATTTAACCTGAGGCCACAAGGAGAGTATAGACGAGGATGAGGAAACGAGGACGGATCCTCCCACTTCGCGGGTGTAAGTAGAGCCTATGTCAATAGCTAAACTCAAGGGAAACCATTCTGGTAAGATTTCAGTTAGTAATTGAATAGTGAAAGACAGAATGATAACAGACCTTCCAATCGGTCCTCGCATGCAGCCGATACCATTAGGATCATAGTAAAATCCAGTGCTTTCAGGTTTGACCTGGGGATGTCATTAGACCTGGAAATTTTGGTGTTCAAGCCAGAGAGAGAGAATTCAGAGGACAAAAGTTCGGAATTCGGGAAGCTGAAATGTCTTTCTCGTTGCCCAGCAGGTCTAAGCCGCCATCCAAGCCCTTTACCAAGGACAGGAAAAATCTCGGGAATGATGACGCCGTGGTTCCATCGCTCTACCGATGCGCTTTCCCACCTTGGCGCATATTTCCTAACGTAGACGAGGAATACTTGATTCTTGCATGCATGTTGACAGCTGAAGAACAACGCATGAGATAATTTTGTAGCAAGTCAGCTGGTGTTTTTTATATTTCGAAAGTGGAAATATCAAACGAATCAATTCTTGGAAAATGCTATTACGGTTCGGCATTCTCGATGGAGTATAGGATAGGACTGGGTGGATTCTGGTCATAGACGTCTTTGGCATGAAATCTCGGAATAACTCCAATTGATCCGGTACTAACCGCCACAGCTGTCTCGAGCATGTGGGGTGCCATATGCATATGCAGACCTAGAGTGGCGTCGACTCCCAAGAAAACTAAATATAACAATCCCAGGTAAAATTTTGTACAAGGGAAATCTGGTCTAGCATGGTTGCGCATGAGGTATGATATCACTACGGGTAAGAATAGAAAATTGGTAGGAGTGCAGGTCTATGTGCAACACCACGGCTCGCCATATTAGGATCAAAGGATCGAATCGGTGAATTTTTTCAGCCGATCCATTCATAATAACGACTATTAAAACTTCAACTATCAGATTCAAAATTGAACGAGGCGTTTCAAACTACAAGGCGTACAGCCCTTCCATTGCGTGCATATAAGATGAGAAAGGTGTAGGATCTCTGCAGCCTAATAGGCAAAATGCGAACTAGTATGAGCAAAAAACGCAGGCGAGGGTGGTATTTTTGAGAATATCCATATAACCACATTTTTAACCAGTGAAAACATCAGATAGTGAGCACATTTTAAAAAGAAATCGATATCTTGGTTATATCTCGAACGTGTGAGGGATCTACCCGGAAATATATCGCAAGGTTAGATTGCCACTTACCTCTGACATAAACCGACCACGGATATTGATTTATGCTTTGAAATTCTCTACAAGACCGCCGATAACCTAGGATAGAAGTAATTGTTTGGGTTGCCGACTCCCATGATTGCAAGCAAGCATATTCAAGTCCTTGGCCATTTTCGGAACTAAGGCCCACAATTGAACCCAACCGGATTAATACTGGGTTCAAGGTTATCTGATGTGGAGACTTGCAGCGTCGATCAGGTGCACAAACCCCGGTCGAGGCATTGGCATTGCCGCAGGTACCGGAAAGCGAAAGTCTTGTTCCCCGTTTGATGCTTCTAGATCGAGGGCAAATAGGTGGGACTTTAAGAATGAAAAAATCGTTAGGCGCCACCAGCCACTGGGGTTTAGATGATTCGAATCCGTTGTCGTAATTCGCTGTTTCACAGCTAGGGTTTCATCAGAGGCCCACAATGTAGCCTTAAACAGGAAAGCAGCTGTTAGCTCTGGTATCAATCTTTAATGGATCCTTTTCATGTGGAGTACACGGTTCGACGACTGTCCAGGCGGGTTGATTTTCCCCACATTCGTGCACGAGAGACTGAAAGCAGGCTATTGATCTTGAGATTGAGCCGAAAATCTCATAAGATTGACCTGGAGTATATGCAATAAAAGCCCATCCTAAGCAGTGGGGGTTTATTTTCTTCAATTTGCTCTAGATATGACAGATGTGAGGTCATTGCTGTTTATCAGGGCACACTAGGCTTATTCTGCCGTCGATGCTCAGAAAATATTGTCGTTTTATCTAGACGGCCGTTGCCAAATCGACCAAGATTCTTAAGAACCGGCTGCAAGCGAATGCAGGTTCATTAAGGGACTAGAGATGGGTCAGCGTAATGGTATTTGGACAAGAAACCGTTTGTTTGGACCCTTTGGCCTCGCCACCAGAAAATTTCGAAAGGCAACCGCAAATAGTCGGCTTGGGACCTTTTGGAACAGCTTTGCACTTTATTCTTTGATATCAATTACATCCCCGGGTACGGACTCAAATTTGGAATGGGGAAGCTTAACGGGATGTATTCTGGAGGAGTGCATGAAGGGTGTGGCTTTAGGAAAGTGGGCGGGCAAGCAATCCAGGCTCCTTTGCGTTGTCCCGGCTTGGTCTAGCTTGGTGTGATCTTGGAAACTTAGCTTGGTGGAGAAGAGTTTCGGTTTGCCGTTCAGTTGTTCCGCCCCACAAGTTCAGACGACCAACCGGAAAAACGAGGTTGGCAGGGCCAGCGTTGGGGAGTCCGGGGTGGTTTCAGAATAGCCTTTTCAATCGAATGTTCGAATATTCTATGAGATCTCCTGATCAGGTTTCCGTAGTAGAGCTCTCGCTGCAAGGCTAAAACGTTGGACGGTATCTTTTTATTTCCGCCGGCGGCTTGGGAAAGTATAGTGACGGTAAATCTTAAAGGAGAAATGCACCGATGCGATAGAATCCTGCAATTTCGTCCAAAATTTGCGGGGATACTCCGTGAAGGTAGCTGTATGCCTCGGACAGTAATTCAATATTATATCGGTCAACCGCATGCATCAACGGGTTCGATTCGATTCGTAAATCGCAAAAAAAAGGCCATCTAGATCCCGACGATCCCAATCAGGCATTAAGCTCGTTTAACTGGTAGCGTTCTTAACGTAATTAAGGCTAACAATGGATCAACTGATGATAGTCTGGATAGCCTCAGAAAGTGGTAAGCTGAAGGCCCGATCGGATGACTAGGCCGGTAATGTTTTGCGACGATGAGCTAGAGTCGGATCCCAATATCCTGCTTTTGCGCTGATCTCTCATCTCGAGAGGGCAAGGAATAAGTCACACGGAGCGTCGAAAAGCTGCGGGGAGACCCGGCAGGAGTTATTTTGCTAACAAATCTTAAGGTTAGCACTCTGTCTAATGTATTGAGTTTAGATGCTAGGATAGAATCGCTTCGGAGAGCAAATCCTTCATCCCCAAGCTATTACCAAGGGGTAGCGACATGGTTTCCAAGTTAATATCGATGGAGCCAACAGATGGTCCTTGCTGATATGGTTACATGACAACGACAATGTTAACGGGTCGTTCGGAAATATTTGCTCATTCGTTCGCGGGTCCAGTCGAGTTGGTGGTGACCATGACCGCGTTGTGCGGGTGCAGGAAGAAGTTTGAAGTTTCATGATTCCCCCCCCCCCCCCCCCCCC
>LDUD01000110.1:129203-176530 GCA_012184295.1 Dactylella cylindrospora
TTCTCATCTACGACCAAACCCACAACAGCCAATTGAGAAAGGGATCGATCAATCATGGGGTCTGAAGGCTTGGACCAAAAAGTATCTAGACCGCAATGGAGTCCAGGAAAGTTACATTTTAGGACTCGACAGGCTCGACCCTAAAGGGGACCCCTTGCAGCTAAAATTTATTTTTTTTTATTTTATTTATTTTTTTTTTTTTTTTTTTTTACTTTTAGGTACTGGGACGCTCAAGCTGGTGGGTAGAAGAAGACTAGCTACTTCAGTACTTAGCAGTAGCAGGCAAGTAATAATATCATAATAATGTTGAAGGGGCCAACGTGGACAGGGGCCCTTCGCAAATATCCGGCGGCTTTTCTCACCGACGCTGCCGTCAAACATGGCTGACCAACATCAACATCAACATCAACAACACAACCTTATGTTAGCCCCACGCTGAAGGCAAAGTCACACCCTTTCGCATCGTCCTCCAATGCACGCCCGCACATACACGCATACCTATCCGCATCCATTAACAAAAAGAAACGAGTAAAGAAAGAAGGAGAAAAAGAAAAGAAAAGAAAGGAAAAGAGAACCTAGCCAACATCAAACGTACCCCATACTCACTTGTTCAACCACCTAAAATGGACTGTACTTGCTTCCGGATTCCTTTACTAAACTTTACGCGTAGGCCTCCAAATTATTGCACACATACACAAAGGCCACAGGCTGGTACATGTACCCGCTTTGCGATTACCTTCCTTCATTCACTATGATTGGTCAATGAAGGTTGCTGAACCCCAAACTATCACTCTCCACGGCTGGTGTACTGCCGAATCACACAGACCCCTCCTAGCATTTGGACGGCTCCGCCGGCTCGAATCGTCATTCAATGTTTCTGAAACTTCTCGAATACGTACTAGACGCCTTTTTGACCCTCAGAGACTTTTTTGACGCCCGGCCTATTTTCAACCTTGTTGCCCAAGAGACTACTAGTAAAGAAAAAATAAAAAGAAAGAAAAGGAAAAAGAAAACACGCAAGCAGAGTATGAGAAAATAAAAAAAAAAAAAAAAAAAAAAAAAAAAAAAAAAAAAAAAAAAAAAAAAAAAAAAAAAAAAAAAAAAAAAAAAAAAAAAAAAAAAAAAAAAAAAAAAAAAAAAAAAAAAAAAAAAAAAAAAAAAAAAAAAAAAAAAAAAAAAAAAAAAAAAAAAAAAAAAAAAAAAAAAAAAAAAAAAAAAAAAAAAAAAAAAAAAAAAAAAAAAAAAAAAAAAAAAAAAAAAAAAAAAAAAAAAAAAAAAAAAAAAAAAAAAAAAAAAAAAAAAAAAAAAAAAAAAAAAAAAAAAAAAAAAAAAAAAAAAAAAAAAAAAAAAAAAAAAAAAAAAAAAAAAAAAAAAAAAAAAAAAAAAAAAAAAAAAAAAAAAAAAAAAAAAAAAAAAAAAAAAAAAAAAAAAAAAAAAAAAAAAAAAAAAAAAAAAAAAAAAAAAAAAAAAAAAAAAAAAAAAAAAAAAAAAAAAAAAAAAAAAAAAAAAAAAAAAAAAAAAAAAAAAAAAAAAAAAAAAAAAAAAAAAAAAAAAAAAAAAAAAAAAAAAAAAAAAAAAAAAAAAAAAAAAAAAAAAAAAAAAAAAAAAAAAAAAAAAAAAAAAAAAAAAAAAAAAAAAAAAAAAAAAAAAAAAAAAAAAAAAAAAAAAAAAAAAAAAAAAAAAAAAAAAAAAAAAAAAAAAAAAAAAAAAAAAAAAAAAAAAAAAAAAAAAAAAAAAAAAAAAAAAAAAAAAAAAAAAAAAAAAAAAAAAAAAAAAAAAAAAAAAAAAAAAAAAAAAAAAAAAAAAAAAAAAAAAAAAAAAAAAAAAAAAAAAAAAAAAAAAAAAAAAAAAAAAAAAAAAAAAAAAAAAAAAAAAAAAAAAAAAAAAAAAAAAAAAAAAAAAAAAAAAAAAAAAAAAAAAAAAACGAAAAAGAAAAAGAAAGTTCAAAATTCAAAAAAGGATCAAGAACGTCAAGGGTCAAGGGACCATGTGAACCTTTCCTAGCAAGCCAGTGTTAGGTAGTGTCCGGATGATCATGGTTCGGTTCCACTGCAGGCCAAAATAGATTGTCTATCGATTGGGGGCTATGGATTGTCAACCCGGAGTTCGAGGTGGAGTAAATGTCACCTTCAAGATCTGTAAAGATGCGTATATAAGAGTCTCGGGCTCGCACCTCTTCCATCGACTTTCTTCTACATCCATCATCCCATCCTCCAATCTTCCCAATAAACCAGTCAATCCTTCTTCCATTGTACATATTGATATATATATACCCCTCAAAAAAAGGTTACTAGCAAGATCTAGTCCAGAAAATATTTATATCTGAAATAGAATTTCATCCAAAATGCCGGCATTCAGCAAGATCGCTCTTTTCTCCTCCCTCATCTCCTACGTTGCTGCCCAGCAAGCAGGTTCCGTTACTGCTGAGACTCACCCAACCCTTACCTCCCAGACCTGCACTCGTTCCGGTGGCTGCACTACCAAGAACACCAAGATTGTCGTCGACGCCAACTGGAGATGGCTCCGCAACAATGCTCCAAACCAATATAACAACTGCTACACCGGAAACACCTTCGATTCCACCCTTTGCGGTACCAATGACGCCTGCGCTGCCAACTGCGCTCTTGAGGGTGCTGACTACTCTGGTACCTATGGTATCACCACCAGCGGTAACGCCCTCACCCTCAAGTTCGTCACTCGTTCCTCCACCACCAACGTTGGTTCTCGTGTCTACTTGATGGATGACGATACCAACTACACCATGTTCAAGCCAAACAACATGGAGTTCACCTTTGATGTTGATGTCTCCAACATGCCATGCGGTGTCAACGCTGCCTTGTACTTCATTGAGATGGAGAAGGATGGTGGTATGGCCTCTCACCCAGGCAACAAGGCTGGTGCCAAGTACGGTACCGGTTACTGTGACGCTCAGTGCCCACACGACTTGAAGTTCATCGCTGGTACTGGTAACGCTGAGGGATGGACTCCATCCTCCACCGACTCCAACGCCGGTTTCGGTAGATACGGTGCTTGCTGCGCTGAGATGGATATCTGGGAAGCCAACTCCATCTCCAACGCTTACACCCCACACGTTGCTGACAACCCGGGTCTCTACCGCTGCGGTGATGCTGTCACTTGCGGTGATGGCAGCAACAGATATGCTGGTGTCACTGACAAGGACGGTTGCGATTTCAACCCCTTCCGTCAAGGAAACAAGGAGTTCTACGGTCCAGGAAAGACCGTCAACACCAACTCCAAGTTCACCGTTGTCACCCAGTTCATCACTGACGACATGACCCCCACCGGCACCCTCGTTGAGATCCGTCGTATCTGGGTCCAGAACGGTCAAGTCATCCTCCAATCCAAGAACACCTGGCCAGGAATTGGTGACCACAACTCCGTCAACGACGACTTCTGCGTCAAGCAGAAGCAGGTCTTCGGTGACAACCCATACTTCAACCAGCACGGTGGTGTCGCCAAGATGGGAGAGTCCCTTGCTCGTGGACATGTCCTCGCCCTCTCCATCTGGGCTGACCACGCTGCTCACCTTTTGTGGCTCAACTCCCCATACCCAGTTGACGCTGACCCGACTCTCCCCGGTATTGCTCGTGGTACCTGCTCCACCACCTCTGGTGATCCAAATGAGCTTATCCAGTCCGTTCCAAACAGCTCCGTCACCTACTCCAACATCAAGTTTGGTGAGCTCTGCTCCACCTTCTCTGATCCTCAAGGGTAAGTCTTCTAGAGCCTTCGGATATCGTTTTTAAGCCATTTTACTGACAAAAACGGTCCAAGAATTGCGCCGTGTGGGCCATATTCGCCTCCTTCGGGAAGTAAGTTTGAATCCCTTATGGTTTTATTGCATTCTACGAAGCCTAGAAGTATCTGTAGATGGCTGGGAAGATGTAGAGAGAGCCTTTACAACATTTTGTGTTGCTCGTTGCATTTCCTCCCCGATGTGGTCATATGATTTCCCAAAATGGAAATCCAAACTGCAACACCAACAGCTTCCTGAATGCACAGGCTAACAGCATATTGCAGGCACCTCCACCACCACCAGCCGCACCACCACCACTAGCTCGCGCACTACCACTACTAGCTCGCGCACCACCACTACTAGCTCCCGCACTACCACTACTTCCAGTCGAACTACCACCACCAGTTCGCGAACTACCACTGCTAGCCGAACTACCACCACCACCACCCGAACTAGTAAGTTGATCCCTCCACTTGAAGACGCAGCAAGCACATGAAATGGAATGCTGACATCGCTTTACAGCCACTGCCAACTCGGCTCAGCAAACCAAGTGGGGTCAATGCGGTGGTATCGGTTTCACTGGCCCAACTTCCTGCGTCAGCGGCACCACTTGCACTGTCCTTAACCCATACTACAGCCAGTGCTTGTAAATTCTCACGCTGGGGAGTCGTTCTAGCGGCCTTCATCTTCCGCACGAAGACGACGAGAATCTACAACGGTGAGGTCAACCAAACCAATGGAACTTTGGTTTCATATGTACATTCCAGATTGATATCCTGTATCTATAATCCTCTTGCGTTGGTTCCTGATTTTTCATGATTTATTGCTCTGCATGCCCCAATTTTCCTTAATTCTCTTCTATTGTACATTTTCAAAATCTGAACGGATCATGGACTGAAAAAAATTTCCCGGAGAAGAGACAAAAAGGGAGGATGGATCAAATGAAAACCTTTTTGCTTTTTTTTCTATCTTGTACATAGCAAACCACCCCGTCATGATTCGATAGTTTTGCAAATAGACTGCCATAAAAAATACCTTACACTTTCCCACTCGTAAAGGCGAAAAGCCCATTTCAGCCTCTTCCAGAAAGTTTCTCCACATTTGTGGCAAAACTGAAAAGATAATCTCTCCACCATCTCGTGAGCGTATCTATAGGCTTCTTCGGAGAATATTCCGTCGTCTTACATTGCAGGATCGTCCACCCTGCATTTTATCGCATCTTGGAGAGCCAGGAATATCCTTGATGCAGCTGGCAGGCAACCGCCCTGTATAATTCATGCATAGAAGGACGCCTATCGAACGCGAGCTATAATAGTCGAAGTCTTGGTGCCTTTTCAACACAACCAACCCTGGTCTGCTCTTCGGCCCGGCTGGGTGTTCTTTTAGCAACTACATGTATGATTGCGCGAAAAGAATGCTATACCCCAGGAAACCTATTATTAATCTAAACAATAAAATGAGAGGATTTTGTTTTCTTGATAGTCATAGGATGGCGAAGCGGGTAACACAACATCTTTTTTATAAAACTGAATTGACGGATCAGATCCCTTCAATCCGTTTTCCAGGTTGATTCGATAAATAGCCGTGGTAGCCGGACTTGATCGGCCCTAAGCTAGAACTAGGCATCTTGTTCGAGTCAGGCCCTAATTCGGGCATCTCCAGAGATCGCAAGTTGACGCCACCGAGATTTATGGCATCCCTGATGTTGAGGGCCAAGCCAATATAACACCTAAACCATTCGAAATGATAGTCGGATTTTTTACATGTGCGTATATAACGCATAATTTTATAAACTTGTGTAAAAATTCACTGTTTACTAATGTGAAAATATTAGATTCAGCAATATTAATTGGGTGGATATAGCTATATATACATAATAGACCTTTATAAAGCAGAACGTGGGCAGCATAGTCGCACCATGCACTACTGTTAGCTTGTTTCTCAATGGAGGCTTCCAAATCTTAGAAAGTCCCTTATATATACTGATATAAGACAACTTTACGGCCCGACCGCGACATGAGTTCTGATGCTAAGAAGGATCATGATCATATACCCTACTTGGCAGGGTGTATAGATCTATAGAGTGGGCGAGAGAAATCCAACATATCAACGCAACATGAGTGTTTAGTAGTAGGGGTTAATTGAGAAATACAACGACAAAATTTTGCAGTTGAAATTCTCTCCAACCTTTCTTTAACCAACCTGGTCTCGGGCCTAGACGGTGCAAAGCGCAAAGTCTAGCCTTCAGCCCATCGTTATCGCCAATTGCAAACATCCATGAAACCAAACGTTTATATATACACAATCTAAATTCGTTCAACAAATACTTCTCCCCCTTCCTAACCTGTAATCAACTGCTATAGAGGAGTTGACTCCCACCACTCCTGATGGAAGAGATGGGGTTGGATCGCTCTCAAACGTGAGAGATGCGGCCTCTACAACCTTCACAAGGTATGCAAATAGGACGTGATAAAACCTTTACCTTCATTTCCTCTAGAGAACCTTTAGGTGCTTTCTGTCAATAGGCCTTATATGCGTCCCAGACAAGCATCGACTTACTTAAGCACCTGGTAGCCCCACTGGGAGTATTTTAACTACAGTTTTCCTTAGTCTTGGTATCAGTAATATCAAACTTCTTGGCTTTGCGCCATCACTTGCCTTCGTCTTCTTTCTTTCTAATTTTTTTTTTTTTTTTTTTTTTTTTTTTTTTTTTTTTTTTTTTTTTTTTTTTTTTTTTTTTAAAAAAATTTTTTTTTTTTTTTTTTTTTTTTTTTTTTTTTTTTTTTTTTTTTTTTTTTTTTTTTTTTTTTTTTTTTTTTTTTTTTTTTTTTTTTTTTTTTTTTTTTTTTTTTTTTTTTTTTTTTTTTTTTTTTTTTTTTTTTTTTTTTTTTTTTTTTTTTTTTTTTTTTTTTTTTTTTTTTTTTTTTTTTTTTTTTTTTTTTTTTTTTTTTTTTTTTTTTTTTTTTTTTTTTTTTTTTTTTTTTTTTTTTTTTTTTTTTTTTTTTTTTTTTTTTTTTTTTTTTTTTTTTTTTTTTTTTTTTTTTTTTTTTTTTTTTTTTTTTTTTTTTTTAAAAAAAAAAAAAAAAAAAAAAAAAAAAAAAAAAAAAAAAAAAAAAAAAAAAAAAAAAAAAAAAAAAAAAAAAAAAAAAAAAAAAAAAAAAAAAAAAAAAAAAAAAAAAAAAAAAAAAAAAAAAAAAAAAAAAAAAAAAAAAAAAAAAAAAAAAAAAAAAAAAAAAAAAAAAGTTTAGTATAGAGATTTTTGTAAAATCAATGAGCACAGCTCTTGCGTTCGTGTCGAAACTGCTGAAGCGTTATAGTAGTATACTCCCCGAGTAAGATGAATTGTTTTGACTTTGTTTAGGTCTCTTCGTAAGCTTGCGCATGCTATCTATCTCGCTGATGTTATACCCAATGTAGCTCAAAGTTCACGCCTGCAAAACAAGAAACTCTCATCCCCTATATTATAACACATGTGACCAATTTTAGCAACATCGCCTCAGTCTAGTACCGAGAGTGAAGTGCGTAGCTGTTTCAATAGGCACAGCCATACAGCAGGCAACCTGTTCCGCAAGACAAGGTTTTAATGAACGTAATTTAGTCGCATTTAATTTTGATTCGTGGAGATACTTTTTTAATGACTGGTTTACGACCTAGGGACGCAATTCAATAGTAATGGCAGTAGTAGTACCGTGGTGGAGTTTAGGATTACCCCGAACCAGTCTGGGGATCACATGCTATTTGCATCATATAAATAGAAAACGGGTCATGTAGAGCCAGACTTAGATAGGTTTTAGAGATGAACTCATTATTAATATACCAGCTCTTGGTTTTTCTTTCTAGTTTACCCGGTGTTAGGTCCACTCAGAGGAGGCCGACCTACGCTAACAATATTAACACAATAGCCCGTGTTCGAACGTCGGGTTTACGAGGCAAACAATAACACACATAGCTAAGATTCAGTGTGAATAGAACCATCAAATTTTATGTGGTCTCGGGTCCAGACGACACAATCCTAAGTGCAAACGGTCTTATGCATAAAAGTCTGATTATGAGACTATCTACAACTACCCCCACAGAATTTACAAATCCATCTTTCGCTTCTCAAGATTCCGAAGCGCTTCATTATAAAAGTGTCGCTGCACAAGAAATAAAGTAAACATTAGAAGAATCATGAAAACGGCGGTAACCTCGACTCCAAAGTTATCCCAGAACGTCTGAAGAGAGCCTTGAGGAGCTGGTGGGTATGGCTCAACCATGGCAGGAGGATTTGGAGGCGACTGGTTCTTTTGCTGGTCTGGTGGTTGGGCTGGCTGGGTGGTATAGTCGTGGTTCTGAGGTTTGCGCTCTGGGCTGCGATTTTCTCGTTGGGAGCGTCCTTCGTTGTTCGCCGGTTGGGGCTCAGGATATGCGACTGGCGTAACGGCAACCTCCTGGCGGGGAGTTGGAGGGGCGGAAGCAACGGCAGTAGGCGTCGAAGACAAACTTCTGAGGGTAGTCGGTGAGGCAGTAGCGGAAAAGGGAGATTGAAGGCAATCGTTGGCATCTCTCCTAGCATCCTCAGTGTGATATTCTTGGTAGAGGGTTTCTGCGATTTCTGGATAAAACTTTATAGCAAACCTATATTAGGATTTCGGGTTTTCATATGGCTTGCGCTAATCTATCGGTGGGCTTACAGGGAGGTTCTCAAGTTCATCGAGTTCATCAATCGGAGAAATCTCAACAGCCGGTCGACTGGATTCTCCGGATTCCTCAGTGAGGTCAATTGCTTGTGAGTAGCTGCTGCTAGACATGACGGGCGGATTTGACGATAGGATGAGTACAATTGGTTGAGGGCAAAGCTGATGGCAGATGGCGATCTTAGAGAGTGGTTTTAATTGAAGGGGAGGGCGACGAGCGCGAAGAAGGGGAGATAGAAGGGGAGGGAGAAGAAGGGCTGAGAAAAAAAATTTAGGAGAAAGGAGAAATTTTATGTGCGCAACAAGAAAAGTTCTGGTTATGATAATACTTAATTCAAATTTTTGACCACTACCTAGGTATATACTTCTAGCAGAGTTCCTATGTACATGCGTAGCACCTTTTGCCATCACGATGGAGTATTCCATACCTTATCTATCACCGCGGGTTTACCAGATTGAATTTCAATGGATTCGGAGATCTCAGAGACTTTTACAGGGAAAGGGATAGTCCTTCTCATTTTATGATTTGCGCTAATCGTACAATACGATTAGAATTATTGTTTTAAGCTAATAGATACTCCGCTAGGGCATGCGGCGGTTCCCCATGCCTAGTAATTGTGAATACAAGCTGTATGCGAAAGGCGGTGAATATCGGGTTTAATTGTAAGTTGGGATCCGGCAGCACCGGTATAGGGAACATTTAAAGCGTGGGGTTGGACTAGACGGCTTAAAAGTACAGTGACAATCTGCAGAAAGTTTTACAGTGAAAGTATTCTAAGGAGTTTAATCTCGAAGCCTATGATACGGGGGAAAGAGAACAAAATTAACACGGTAAGCCTATTAAAAAGAGTTATGACGATTTAAATTAGGGGCCTCCAGCACATCGTAGAAGAAACTTGACGATAGTACAATCCTAGCATTCGGGAAACATCTCAAACCGGTAGAATCAAACAACCCAGCTACAAGGCCGGCGAACTTGCTAATCAGATGGTTTGCTCATCTAGCCTTGCTGCTGTTGATCCTGCCCTTGATTTCCCTCTTCGACCTCGATTGTGTTTTCAGGGCCTTGAGTACCTCCACTGCGGTACTTGTTTCTAGCGGGTGTAGTACCTCCGGTAGCAAAGTTGACGCGAGCAGTACCCCACGAGGTGTCCCGGTTGTTGAGGACCTGAATTGCCATCTTGGCTTCACCGATGCTGGAGAGGTCGACAAAGCAGTAGCTGGTGTTCCCATGTTCTTTAGCTTTCGGGTCCTTGGAGGTGTGGATGCTAGACATAGATTCGCTAAAGTATCTTGAGTTAGCATCGTACAATATCACCAGATTAAGCTACAGGTTTAGGTGAAGGTATAATACATATGGAAGCCACGGAACAACTCAGCAATCAAGTCTTCCAGCTGATTGATATTTTCAATGTATGGGAGTCCACCGACGAAAAGACGGGAAGATGGAGGGACCCCAGAGGATCTGTGCTGGCGACCTTGTGGATATTGGGAGCGTGGTTGTTGATCTTGGTCGTTCTGAGTATTTTCCTGCGGTTGACCCTGATGGTGTTGCTCTTGGCTGAGATAGCTTTTGTCGACCGAGGCTGGCCTCCCATCATTGATTGTCAACTTTGACACATCCAAGTCGCTCTCTGAGAATGCCTTTGATGGTTTGGTAGGAGACTCTTGGGTTGTCTGATTCTCAGCTTGATTGTTGGGTTGGCCACTGCCATGATTGACAGAATGGTTATTGCTTGCACTGCGGGTGCCTCTTCTGCAATAATCAACTCGGATAGGGCGTCCCATCATCTTTCGACCATTGCAGACCTGGAGAACCTTCTCGGCATCATCTTTGGTATAGAATTCGACGAATCCATAGATGGGACGGCGGTTATTTTCATCACGAGCTGGAATATCGACAACTTTGCTATACGATAGTCAGCGCCTGCTTCAACCTCGCATTATAAGAGAGGGATAGACGTACATTTCGAACCCAGCACCTTCCAGCCAGAGGGCAATATCAGCAGCTCTAGCGTCATAGTCAATGTTCCCGAGGTACAACCGGCGGCCTTCTTCAGCGGCACGGAAAGTTTGGCGAACGTAAGCTGGATCACTAGTTGCACCCGCGTGGAACTCATTCATCTGGTAGCGTCCCCCACTTGGCCCTCGTTGGAAGCCATGATTGCCGGACTGTGGGGTGAAGTTATTGTTGGTGGTGCTTAGACTTCGGTTACGCCAATCATTCGGAGTATAGGGGTGAAGAGGCCGATAATACTGCTGTGGAGTATGTGGATGCTGATAGGCTGGAGAGTTCCCAGGCATATTATCCGCTGCTCGCCCGGCTGGATTGCTGTCGCTAGGGTGCTGCATTCTGGACTTTTAATTGATGACGGAATTCAATGAAAAAATCTGAAACTGAAAATGATGATATAAAGTTGAGGGAGTGGAATGGTGGTCTAAGGATACGACACGGATGAAAGTCTTAACGATGGGAGAGAACAATGATGATAACTGCTGGAGGAAGTAGCGTGACCGCTAAAGATAGAGGATGGATGATAAAATGGGTAACGAAGGCGATAATGGATGGAGAGGAAAATCTTGACGGCCATCGATGGCAGTGGTAGTCGGGTTGCTGCAGCTGGGCAACTCGCACATAAAATTTCTCCAGGGCATCTTCGGCTCCACCCTTCAATAGATAATAGACAACAGTCACACCTAGGGTAGAATTGCGGTTCGATAAGAATATTTTTTCTTCCAACCTTCTATATCACAGTACTAGGTAAACATTTTCTTCAAACTCGAATTCACTTCTGATATGTTAATAATCCTGAGAGGTTTGTTGTCGCATGGATATATCAAGACAGTTTGAGATTAGTCTAATAGGAAACAGAGCCGAAAATTACACCGATTAAGTGAGATGCCAAATCTATTAGTTACAGGATATAAAGACAAGGATAACAACGAAAGCCTAAAGATACAAGCAAACTCCTCCCTATCTACCAGCCAGAACTCCTATCGCCGTCCCGATCTATATAATCCCGAAACCTATCCAACAGAAACTAGACAAGTAGCATCGGGGGCAGGCGCTTAGTAAGTTAGAGTAACTCTTTGTCCAAGAAACCCGTTGCCCCCACCGTTAACCACGGCTTCTTCAAAAATCCAGGCACCGACATCCTTTCTCGAGATGGTGTAGCCGACAGCAACACCCTTAACGCTCTTCCACCCGGATCCCCCTTCGGCCAAGGTCAATTCTCCCTTCCCGCTCTTCTTCTCACTTCCAGAATATCCAACCTTGACATCTCCATGGGTAGCTTTTCCGTCGGTTAACAATGAAGGACGAACAATGATGAAATCTCGATAGATTCCTTTCTTTGCAGCATCAACAACAGCCTCCTCCAGCTTTCCCTTGTCAATATGTGGAGTCTTCAAAGCCCAGTGATACAATGGAAGGAAGAGAACTGGGACGTCGTTCTCGCTGCTAACGCCGGTGGTCGAGATGATGGTGGCCATTGGGGCAACGGCCGGCTTGAGTTCCTCCACTACAGAGATAATGTTCTTCATTGTGTCTTCGCATAGAGTTGGCTGCTCAAACTTAAAGGTAACAGAGCTAGTCATGGTGGGTCTCATTCCCAGCCCGTAAACAATGGTATCGACGATGGCTCCGGTGGTTGTGTCAACGAGAACATCGCGGATTGGTTCCTTGTTGAGGGCATCGCCTTCGACGATGCGAAGATTGGCTGTAGGAGTAGTCTTGGAGAGCATATCACTGAGCTTCTTGGAAGAGCGAACGAGGGCAGAGCAGTGATAGCCAGCTCTTAGGGAAAGTTCGAGGGTGGTCAGAGCACATCCACCAGTGGCACCGAAGAAGGCAATAGTCTTGGTTGGTTGGGACATCTTTGCGCTGATGTGTTTGTGTGTTGTTTTCGTGTTAATTTATTAGGTGGGGGATTTTCGTGAGAGGCTTAGGCGTCGCTTGAAAGCTTTCTAAGCTCAGAGGTTTAAAATCAGAAAGAAGATATAGAAGGTAAGATGAAGTTCTGAATGGCTTGGTTTTGTTCTTGGGAGATTAAGCTTTTCTTATTTTCTAATGGAATGCTGCAGATCTAATGCAGAAGGAAGTTTCGATTTGAGGCCCTAAGACCAGTATATTTATACATTTCAACCCGCTGCGACGAGCATGCATTCTCACAGCTAGAGCGTTGGGATCGGGGGGATAGAAACTCGACGGAGACTGCAATGGTTTGAATGAAGCTAAGGCACCCCGATGGAGATAATCAATCGGAACTTCCCCAACCTTCTAGAAGGACAGAGTCCACCGTCACCGACATGGCGTATGCATCTGCGTATACGGACACGCATACTACACACGGGATTAAACTCTAGGACCCTCAAGATTTCTGCTCGGGGAAATCTTGCATTCAGGCTCTGCCGACCGTTGCTTACCGAATCAATTAAAAATCCCCTGCAGCCCTAGGCTTTTGGGCTTAGTCTGTTCTTCCTTCTCTTTTTGACACGCTCGAATTCTGCCGACCCAGTCAAGCTGCGGGATAGGCT
The DNA here is from genome assembly GCA_012184295.1 of Dactylella cylindrospora. NCBI lineage: Eukaryota > Fungi > Ascomycota > Orbiliomycetes > Orbiliales > Orbiliaceae > Dactylella > Dactylella cylindrospora. The sequence goes on from LDUD01000110.1 coordinate 142,173, forward strand.
CTTGGCGTTCTTAACTCCGTCGAACTGTGATTGGCTCGCTCCCCCGTTCGGCCACGGGAAGGCCTGTCAACGGTTGAGGAGTCGGTCCAATTTTGTTTAGCTGTCTAAATGAAAGTGGATAGTGACTAAATGGTTACGTCCGCAATAAGCAGCAGACCTACAGCGACTCGTGGCCCCGCAAAATTAGGGCCAAAGATCCCAGGCAATCCTCCAAGAGTATATTCTCCGTGTTAAAGAGCACTATCCTGTGGTAGGGATACGATTCAATAACGTATAAGTGGGTTTAACACGCGCGCAGATAGGCTCCGCCCACACACCAGTCACTGTCTATTGTATGAATTCAACACCAACCCGAGCAATGTTGATCGCGGAAGGTTTAGCATGGAAGCCCCAAAGGGCGGAAAGAAAGTTAGGCTCGGGATAGCTAAATTTGGGACATGAATGCATATACGACTCGGGATAGCGTCAATCCCGATGCCTGGAATCTATTATTTCTTAAGCCGAGAGATATAATACTTACCCAATTAGAACTACGTCTACTTGGCTATAGATGCTTCGTACGAGCTATAAGCTCCGAATTATAGGTATGACACGCCCTCGCATGGGTTTTGAAAACACGATGGCCTCTAGTGAAGATTAATATTAGATGGCAGCTGACGCATCATATATCTAATCGCCATATCTATATAGCACCGATATCCACGTCGCTCGTATTCTTCGTTTCGTACACTGTGTATTTCGTAGGTCTATTGGCCCCCAAATCTCCTATCTGGGCGAATTTTCTTCATGCAAAAATGGCGGAAGAGAGTTCCTACGACCAATTGAAACTGTGTCCTTCATACCGTCAAGTCGGGGTGAGTCCTCTCGAATCTCACCATATTACGGCAACACACGAAGCTGGCCTGTCCGCAAGGCCCTTTTTTGCGAATTTGCCAGATTCGACCGAGGGTTTCCATTTCCGGACTAGTTCCTGCACTCATCAGAAGTACCACGCAACACTTGCGACCCTAGATGCTCCCAATGTTTCTTGCCTCCAAGGTAGAGGGCTAAGCATTCCCATCCTCTACACTATTTCTTGCAGTAGGAGGCACGCAATTGAGAATTCGAAAACCCAGCTTAACTGTCTCCGGTGTCAACAATAGGCAAACATATCAATGCTTATTACTCCTTGGATATCTCTTAGTGTCTTGATATGTCAAACGCCACCTCGAGTCTACTAGTCCTCATCAGACATGAGAACTACCACAACATTCTTGAATGTAATAAATACCAAAACGCTAATTTCCTAGATGGTCGGATTAGCCCTTGCCCAAAGCTGGTGGGTAGAGACCAGTTATCGGTTTCTTTATTTAAGATCACATTAGCTCACAGGGTAAAATGCGCGATTTCTTGAAACGAACGTGTCATTTGTATTAGAATAGCGAGCGACTGTTTAGTTATTACATTTATGTAGCTTCATGGCCGATAGGTAGAGGACGAAGACAATTGAGAAAGAGGATCATGAAGAGTAGGATAGAGAGAATAATTATCTGATGAGAGAGTAATATAACAGAAGTCGTATATACAGGACGCCGACAATCGCTCTAGCAGAAGAAAAATCGTTACAAGTTCCAACACCCATAAACATGTCCCGCTAACTGACTAATAATAATCGAAAAAGTTGTATAACACTGAAAGAAGAAAGCAAATCCATCTTGGTAGGTATAGCGCAGAGAAGTGGTAAACTTCAGACTTGATGGAATGGGTGATACAAATATTGCACGGTAGAGGCTTCCCGAACCAGGAGGATATTAAACAGGGGTCCGAAAAACTCTGTGTGGGTAATGTATATTTAGACACCTCGAATTCTACCACTGCAGAATGAACATCTCCAGAATCCATGAGCTTGAGTACTCCTGAGGTCAACCTTGGAAGCATCGATTTCGTTGCGGCAACCCCATTTCTTTCGCTCCTTCATTTTCTTGCTCATTCCGATTTCAATAATCTCCGGCTTTAGGCTCGGACTAGATCGCATTTGGATGAGACGAGGGGTGAGTTGTCGTTTGGCTAGCGCGGCGGTGCCAACGTGGACAAGGGCTGGGGTAGGGTGAAGTCCTTTTTGGAATCCGACCTTACCTTCGAGAGCATCTTCATAGTCGTATTCGCTACCAAGAGTGCTAATCGAGTCGGCAATAGAGGCATAGTCGCTCTCGCAGTCAGCTTCGAGTTCTTGATCCTCATCGTCTTCGTGTTCGGAATCAGAATCCAGATAGGATTCCTCAGGATTTCGCATAGGAGGGGGTGGTTTGAGTTTATCCGGGGCGATTCGAAAGTTTGAATATGGTTTTCTCATTTGGGGATTTGTGAGGAAATTTTTAGTGGTAGCTGGGGTTGTTGCGGGTCTCTCATGCCGATCTGAAGAACTAGAGCTTCCATTGCACATTGTATCGCAGATACTCGGGAAGCCCTTCTTGTGATTCGGCAAGAAGGCAATCGATTTTGTACGGCGAACCCCGAAACCGAAAGACCACCCTTGCCTCTTCGGGGTGAGAGGAGGGGTAATTGCGGTAGGAGGACGGCCGGATGGTAGATCTTTCCCATCGAATGAATCTGCAGCTCTGACCGGAAAGTTGTCGCCAAAGACGTTTCGCAAATCTTTTTTTTCTTTCTTCTCAAACTGGTCGTCGGCTAGGCCTGTCCTTCCTATCCAGTAGAAATCGGTAGCCTCGAATTTTTCCCAGTCCTTTTCTGTGATGAAGTTGCAATCGATACCGCGGCCTCCACAGCCGCACTTTATAGTAGAATCGGCTTTGCAACCACCTGGGAACCGACCGTAGGCGCACTCAATGATACCGGAACGCTCAAAAAATTTCGCTTGTTCGGCTTGCCAAACTTTTGCGTTTTGGATGCAGTCACTGCAGAGCATGGTCTTGGAGATGAGGCAATGGCAGAAGTCTTTATCAGAATACGTGGTACTGCTGCTAAGGTTTGTCATGCTCAGCTCATTATTCGGGGGGTGAGCAAACCCGACAGAGGAGGGTGTTGTAAGTTCAGAATCCAGTTCTGACGATGAAACAATGCCACCAGGAAGCTCAGAGAGGTGTTTTTCGCATAGCCGGTGGTATGGGAACTTGTCCATGGATGCAGTGGTCCCCGTATCGCACTCCTTCGTTTCGACTTGTTAGCTATTGTATACGAGTGGTATTTTAAATAGGTATTATCTGATACTTACAAAGCAATAGAGCGATTCGCACCAGACGCATCGCCAAGACCTATGCTCTCTACAGTCGTGGCCCCACGGTTTGACGCTAATTCGCTTACTGAGGATGTTCGCCGGCTCCGTTGGCAGCATGGCGTCGTTAGGCCTAGCGACTGCTAGCATCGTGGGTAGTTAAGCCAAGTACGAAATAGGTATCCTTGCAATATTCGGTGTAAACTGATAGAGAGCCACTGTATTCGGCGATAAGGTTTTCAATGATGGGATTTAAGCAAAAGAGAAGCATAAGACGATAAAAAAAGGATTGAGAAGAAGGACTAGAGATGGTGTCTATAGTTTGGATACCGTCAGTTTCAATCTGAATGGATAAGGTGCATTTTCAATGGCATACCTTTAATTGTCGATGGATATATCGATAAACCTTACTTTTGTTTCAATACAAAAGACAATTGGATGAGTCGATTTTACCTTCTAGGCTCACCAGTAGGTTTATGCAATGATATATACTTGGGTTTATTTATATATATCGGTTGTACTGCACTAGAGAATGACGGCGATGGATGAGAGGCGGGTGTTGATGTTGATAAATGAATGAATGGATGAAGGAACGAATGGATGAATATGCGTGGATGCCGGATGATATGATGCAGACGGAATATAGAACAAGTACAAGATAATAACGATTATTGTGTGTTTGTATGTTCGTGTGGGTTTCGGGTGGGTGGGGCAGGCCACTTGGGGGAGGCTAAAACTGCTGCACGGCGGGAAGGGTTGCCATTAACGAGCAGCAAAAACTCGTCTGCACCAACATCTTGGTACAACCCCCTTCCTGGCCTCGCCTTGTCCTGCCTTGTGCTACCCCAAATCTGCAAACCGGAAAATTATTTAGTCCTTACTAGGAACGAGATCAGGATGGGGAAAAGATACCACTCCCGATTTTATTTATTTATTTATCTGTTGTTGTCCCTTGTCGGCCTGATTATCAGGAAGGGCTATCTGTCCGTTTCAAAGATAGACAATACCATTGGCCTTACCTCAAACTTCTGCACCCTGGTGCAGCACGACCGGGTATTCGCATGCGAACGTGGGATATCGGTTAAGGCTTCTCCCGAGCTCTCCTCAGAGATTCCTCGGCTGCCTTTCAATAAGCGACGGATATAAGATACAACAATGCGGCAACAAGACTGTAATTAAGGTTGGAATTTCCCAAATCTACCACACTCTCGTTACACCCACAATGGCAGCCTACATCTCTCTGGTTAGATCCGAGGAGTTTGGCTAGCTAGCGGGTACGGGATAGCAAACTTATCCTTCTGGTATGTTGTTTGGAGATAATAGCAGCTATTAAAATTTATAAACATGCCATGCACGACACCTCTGCTAAATGCCTTGATGTTCTAAATTTATCCTTATAAACATTCTCTTCGAGTCATGAAACCAAAACAGAACACGGGCTGGTCATGGATATATCTTGTAGATTAGATTCCAGAGCCCGAATTTTCTTCTGATCGGAGCATGCTAGGCCACGATGACTTAGACGCACCAGCGACATTGGGAAGTGTTTTTCTGCAACGTTCTGGCCTGTATTTAATCTGGACGCAACCCTGCCTGCTCTTGACTAGAACGGGCACCGCTACTTTTTCTTCGGAGGGTAGCGTCCCCCAGACTACTTTTTCTTCGACGGTTGGGAACACTGGGGCAAGGATCACTAAATACGTAAATTGTTGGGCAGTTACACAATATTTTCAAATACGGAACGGTCTGACAGGCTACGTATAACGCGTAAAACGGAGCCAGAACTCTTGCACCGACTCCTTGGAGTACACTTGATTTCAGCGGCGGGGAGTCGATTGTACCAGTGTTCTGGAGATTACAATTTTACCACTACTCCCACGCAATTGAATTGCTGTACATGTTAGGGCCTAGAATGCGCGAATATCACATTATTTGGTAGGAGTGAAAACGTTGTCCAAATATAGCTAGGGGTTCCCCAGAGCAGACAATTCATTCCAACCGTCTTATAATATCAAAGGGTACTCTTTTTTCGTCTCGTACCTACTTATAATTACTTACTTGGCTGATATTTGTATGCCTGCATCAGGCGTAGCCCATAGACAGCATCGAGCTTTCAAGTCTGGTCGAGGTTCCAACACAAAAGCAACGCAAGGCCTTCTTGTCGCCAGCTGAGGCGAAAGCTTCCTGTTTTGTTTATTCACAGCCGCAGAAAGGCGGCCACGAAGACCAAGCCAGTAAAATTGTATTGCGGGGGGCTGTTTTGGTTGGATCAAACAAGAATGTTTGGACAGCCCCAACGCACAATCAATGGGATTCCATGCAAAGCGTGGGCCATTGGCCGCCCGATTCCAAACATAGGCAAGGCATTAAAACCTTGCTACTCCGGGAGGGAAAAAAACGAGGCTTGGGGCGGGCTGTCGAGGAGCTTGTCGATACATGCATTGCATTCGCAAAGCACTAAAGTTAGAGAAAAATGTCAGAATGATGTATTAACAAGTGCCTAACCAAGTAAGCATGAAACTAATCCTAAATCGATAGTTTGCAGCCTCGATTTCAAAGCCTGATACCGCTCAAGAAATTCGGAGCCCCCCTGTCTGGAAACTCTATTAATATTCGATCTCGAGATATATTGCATTGATGTATAGACAGCTAACGCCGTTGACCCCATATCTCTACCCAATCAGCGCTATCTAGAGCCAGAGTAGGAGTTCGCACGTGGCAGATAGACATATATTAATACAATACGCTTTATCTTTATTCAAGAAGACTGGGTACCGTCCTCATAATATTCAATTCAAAGCCCAATTTCAAGACTCGCTCAATGATCAATTCAATACACAGTACGGCAACACAGATACGCTCAAAATTAACTGCAACAACGCCCAACGACAACACAATATAATAACGCAATGAGAGCTCGAAAGAAATCAACGTTAAATGCTATATGCATGGTCCCGCATACGTATGCATTGGAAGGCCAAATTATTACCACCAATTAAGGGAGAATTTGTAGACGGCTAGACAGCCATGAGGTATGCCAATTAGCCTGTTGGAAAAGAGCACCTTAAGAACGAGTGGCAACCTAGGGCGTCGGAACTAAGTGTGTATACCCTTATATCCAGGGGCCTCCTTCGTCGCCGCTGGTTGGGATATCGAGTAGGCTGGGGTATGATAGAAGTGTGTCAAATTTCTGCCATGAGCCAACATGGAGAAGCTCCCAGTCCTGGATCACCGTCGCTGGCGGCCCTACCTGCATATCGGTCGGTCGCGGTGGTTCTAGGTGTTCGCACAACCGGTTAAGTTCCTCACAAACATGATCGAGTCTGTCATGTGCCGTTGAAGGCGTGTGGTTTCCAGCCGAAGGTCTGGAGGTCGATGCCGACGGCGTACAAAAGCCTCTAGGCGGAAATATCTCTACCACATACGATAACGCGCATTAGTGATACCTTCAATCGATATATCTAGTAAATATATTCGGAAGTGGACAATACCGTTCTGTCGGATCAACTCTAGATAGGCCATTGTTCTCCCCGGTCGGCGCGGCTTTGACGTCGGCGCGGCCACAGGGGGGATGGGAATAACAGAAAGCGTCATTGTACCATTCGATGGGTAGGTATCGATGAATATGTTGTGATAGCTTGCTATAACAGCCAAGGTGGTATTTGCAAAGATTCAGAAAGGATACAGAGCAGGTAGAGCCCTTGTATAGCGGTGATGTTATACTAACAGACACTGTAGTGGTGTTTGTACAGATGAGACAAGACAAAAGCGATAGGGAAACTAGAATGAATGGTGCAGTACAAGCGGATTTGGCTGCGAGATTTTCTGGTGGAGGATGCATCGATGGCGCTCGTGCTGCCCTCTCAGGATGTTTCGTTTCATTATATAGATTAATTCTAGGAATATACCTTTGTCTTACATATAACTTAAGACTTGATTTTCTGTAATGCACGTCGTCTTCTTCACCGGTTCGAGTGCGGCCGGTACATTCATTATTTATTAGATGCAGCTTCATTACGCAGGATGGCGGTCAAAGACGCAGATTATAATTGAAACGGCGCTGCAGAGACGTGAGACGGACTCAAATTGATATAGGACTATAATTCAGGCATCTAGCATACGCGCGTACACGGGCTTGATTCTTAGTGAATGGAGACTTCTGCTTGCCGGTTGGTACAAACCTTAGGATACACTTGACTTGCCGTTAGGCCAAGAAGCAACCGATTACTAGCAAATTATCTTCAGCTGGTGTTAAAATACCGATATGCCGTTTTTCTTATCCGAACCCGACCGCCTTAGACCGATTGCATAACCATGCGATGTGTGTATCCCGATCGCTGTTCTCATTGGTCAGGCATGATACAGGGTTTTTTGGAGCCCTCCTCGGATACTAAGAGAGCATCTAGATAAATGGCGATGCATCATCTCGCGGAGATGGCGGACCGATAAGGGTAACTCTGATAAGACGGGGGGAAACCGAAATCAAGAGCAACGCAAATACGCATCAACATTCGGTATGATTTTCAAATACAATTGGCTGTATCGGCTTCCTTTGACTTAATCGGCATGCCGTCTTGGTAGTATTCGAAAGAAGGCGCGAGGCTGGTTGAACATCTGCAAAAAACCGGTCAAACTTTAGTCTCCGCATTGTCTCCGGACATGTGTGCGGGCCGTAAAAGCGGGGAATCAGATAGGGCATAGATATATAGATAGGACATGGAAGGACAACAAGATCTGCCCTCATTGACCGGTGAGGGTCAATATGCAAGGTTTGATATTGATGATGCTGCAAGTGTCAAACAGGCTTCCTTCAGCCGCATATTTTAGTCAAACAACTTCCAACTAGGAAACCGGTGAGTTTCAACTCACGCAGGAATAGCATAAACGTGGTACAATCCGAAGGATTGCTCTGCTGTCATAGTCTAGCCTTTCTCGAGTTGTCCCACTCGGGACTATTTGCGACTGCTTGGCTCCGGCTGCTCAACTCCACACGGGAAACCTGGTTCGACCGGTCTGCCCCAAAAGCGGATACTCGGATATCCTTCACGCCTTGTTTCGATATCGGGCGGCAGGGCCTGCCGAATAACTCGGATATGTCCTACGATTGTAAACAGAAGGATAATAAGCCAGCCATTTCCTACCGCCCTTCAGAAAAAAAGTTGGGAAAGGAATTACTTATGAAGCTTATACATCCGTAAAGATTTTAACCCTCCCGTAGGTTGCCAGGAATTCTCCCCGCTTCTTTAAAGGGAGCTGTGATGGAGGGCCTTTGCTATAGCAATTCCTAGCCTTAACCCATCCGTCTCGAAACGGCGAACTTGACATACCCTGAAGTCGACCTCATTATTTTTTTTGAATTTTTTTTTAAAATTTTTTTTTAACAAACTGGTATTCCCAACTGTTGGTCCTGGATTAAATTCCCAACGTACTTGCCCCTTCGTGCCTCAACACATCACAAGCAAAATATATATCTGTATCAATCTCGATATATATGCACTGAGGGCAATCTCCTAGGAACCTTTAGATCTTGCAGCTAAAGAATCCTATAACCTAACTCGAGCCTCAAGAAAATAAAGATTGACTAAGATTTTACATGGACCCCAAGCTCTATAATTTGCTTACCATTTATAGGCGTCTGGCAAAATGGTAAATTACATTATACACTCCTCATAATAATATCATATACCTACTTGTCTTGATCCCCCCATCGACGCATTCCACACGCTGCTGGTTCCAAGAACTGCTTTATTCACCCTTCACGTCTTGGAAGGGGGCTCTACTTCGGATATGCTGTATAGAGAGAAAACCGTACAACCGGAATCTAAAATGTCATGTTTTCTTTGATAGGATCCAGAGGGAACCCCCTTAAACCCTTCCCGAGGGAAGAGGCGACACTCCTCGACTTCAATAAGCTCCGAACCCTTACAGCTATCCCCTGAAGAGTGGATAATCCTAAACAAAACAGTCTCTATTTTAGAAAGAGCCAACTCTACGGGCCTTTCAACCGCCTTGCAAGATTTCATAATTCAATCGCAGCCAGATACAAATGCAAACTCGCATCCGAATAAGCGGCAAAGAGTCACGGGTGATTATGCACCTGTAACTCAACAAAGTAATAGCGTATTGGCAAACAGAATTCATAAGTTCAAAGGCAATCGAGGGACTTCAAAGTGGTAAGCCTTAGGTTGAAGATCTCCCCAAAACCTCATATGAACTCTAACATAGTTCAGGGTCCCACGCTTCGGGAAACACACAGTGCCTCTCCAATCCCAATCTACTGGGTCCGTAGAGTGTTCTCCGAGTGCTTCTTTGAGTCGGCAGCAAGAGATTAGTGCTCCACTAGGCGATTTGATGCAAATTGAATCGTCACATTACGTTGGCTCCGATTCACCACCAGATCAAAATATCTACAGCGTTTGGTCCGACTCTAGCGCTAGTTTCATACATCAGCCTCCGCACCGTGGATTCCCTGATGCTGATAACTTGGCACCTTCTGGCCTAGAAAATTTTTCTACTCACGGTTAGTGCCCAACAATCAAGATATAATTAATGGCGGCCGAATTAATATATGTATAATAGGTGCTACCGGACCCCTGATGCCTGAAGAACATAATCTCCTAGGGTGGAGTTCCTCGCCTCCCGGGACTCATGCACAAACAGGGTGGAATACCCCAATGAGTGGCCCGGCTGCCCTGGATCCAGGAGATAACTTGGTAAGCACCTCGAGGCAGAACCGAGTCACTACCCTACCACTTGTACTTATTAACTTACTTTGCCAACATTAGTTCGGCCCCAGCTGGGAAGCCTCATGCTATCAATTATTGTATGGCGGAGATGGAAAATCCTACGAAACTGATGAGGTGTTCCTTGCACCTCGTCAAAATCTCAATTCATTACCTCCACCTGCTAACCCCCCTATGGATTATGCTCCTCAGTCAGGACACGCGTCGAACCCCCAGGACTCAAAGCATGAGAAGCAGCCAATATTGCGTGTTGGTGAGACCAAAAATCGGGGATTGGATGTTATGCCTTACATGGCAGAAAAGGGGGTGGAAGTCGAGACCAAGAAACAATATAGCCAAAGGAAACGAGGCAAGTTCGAGAACAAAGAAGATCAGCGAGAAACAGCTGATACTCGAAAATCTGGGGCATGTTTGAGGTGTCAAATTCAGCGAATTAGGGTAAGTCAAAGGTATTTTAACTGTTAAGGATTTCTATTTTGGATGCTAAATAATTCGTGTACAGTGTAAGCCAGACCCAGGAGATCCTAATGGGGCCTGCAAGACTTGCCTAGGGGTAGGAGATGTTAAAATATTGTGGGGTCCATGCATTCGCTTGAGACTATCAGATATCCGAATGCTCAAAGAAAAAACCATTCCGAAAAGCTGGGCGCACCGGTTTGGTGCTTTTAAGGGTTCTCGTTTCAAAGACTTATCCAACTGGGCCTCTCCCAACAGCCGTTTTATCACAATCTCTCAAGATAAAAGGCTACACCCAATTACGCTAAGAGTCCGGGAGTTCAGCCCGGAGGATGGCGATACTTTGTACAAATCATGGACAACACCAACTGGAGAGAAAAGACGAGCCCTAACACCCCCTTATGCCATCGAAAGCTGGGAGGATTTGAAGGAAACATACGAAAGATATATAAACGAAAATTTATCCCATTTCTTCCCAGCTTTCCTGGATAATAAAGACTTGCTGGTTTGGGGGACATACTGTCAAGCGATTCAGGCTTCAACTCGTGCTAAAGTAAGTGGATGATAAACTAAGACTTCCTCAATTGAGCCGAACTAACCCTTCCTGTAGACCGACTTAGAAAAGAATATGCTGGGCATACTTCTGAAACTTTGGGTTTCCCAGAGGATGGGTGAGAGAGGAGAGTATATTATAGGAGATGAAACGCTTGGAATGGATCAAAATATACTTGACGAAACGAATCCAAACCATGGGCAAATACCAGTCCCTCCTATTATGGTCTTTCAGATCTCACAGACCATTAGCAAATACTTCCAAGTACCCTATGCGGCCTCCGTCACACGACAGCTTCAGAAACTCATGAATTTGAACAAACCAGCTAACTGGTTCTCGATATATCTGGCGACCTTTATCATATTACATGGATTTTCGTTGCAAATACAAAGGCAAATTCGATATACGAAAAAGCATGGTCTTCCGGTACGGAACCCTGTTTGTCCTACATGATATCGTTGCACGTTTTTAAACTTCAATTCAGACTAACTTTTGGTTTTGATTGTAGATCCCCAAAGCAGGGAAGGTGTATTTATGTCATGGAGCGAACAAGCTCCTCACATATTTTCATCGCTACCGTAGAGGTTCCATGCCATTTCGACTAGATTGGTCTGCCGAACAGACTAAGGACCTGGCAAAACTCTCCCAGGAGCAGGCAGATTTCATCAAATCAACTACTGGCTACGCAAAGACGCATGGTAAGAATCATCCTGGTGTTGATCGTGAGGTTAAAAATTCAATAATTCTAATTGAAGGCCATTAGAGACGGAATGGGCGCGAATTCAGGAAGCGGAGGATATTGGGCATCCGCATTTTTTTATATCTCAACTATACAACGAAGCCTGGCAGCCTCGCCAGTATTCAACATAACTGGGCGATACTGCAGCTCTGTCGGGCATATTCATAATACGGGTATTTTATTGGAGAGTTAGAAAGAGACTGCTCTGTATGGACGTAAGGCAATTTTCATGTATTGACAAAACGCTAGATAGTATTCAATCGCATCCTTCTTTGACTACCCTGAAAGCCCCTTTACAACGCAAATCGGCTCGATTCGCTCAAGTTCTGCCAGCACTTCTCGAAGTTTGGGTCGAATGAATTTGAGGAAATGAGGCGGCAGGTTGTTTGTGCGAATATGAGGCTCTCCGGTGCACGCCACCCGATGATTTCGAGCCCTAAGATAATCCTCCATGTCGTCCAGCTCCTGGCGCCAGTATTGAACGGCAGCGGCTTGGGCTTCTATCGCTGTCCCAATCTCCTCACCATCACGCCCAGAGCGCCCTCTTGGATAGAATTTAGCACCTCGTCTGAAAATCGTGCTTTTCGGATCTCGACGCTCGCGGGTCATTCTCCGGATCAAATCCTTCAAAGGCTCGGGAGTCCTACGAAATTCTGGGAACTCAAGGTCCTCTTCATACATGTCTGACTTGGCAATGTTGTTCCCAAGACTACCAACTCCTTCGAACACGCACCACAGTGCCTTTCCTAGAGTATGCGTCTCGGCCATCTCACGTTCATCTGGCTTTAGCCCTATCCAAATATCGTTATATCCATGTGCTGGGTTCGTATACCGGTATCTGCCTCTTTCGCCAGTTCCGCCTGACGATTCCGGGAGATGCTCGCGAAGCAACTTTCCATAGTAACGGCGAGCATCGTCTGGAATCAATTCCGAACGTGCAAGCCTCGTGAGGTAAGCGAGATACCGAATCTCTGGGGCGGCCCAACACATCCATGTCCCTACTCCTTCAAAATCGATCAAAACAATATCTTCCCCGTCTTCCGGTGAACTTAGAAGTAAATTGTCTAACTTTAGATCAGAATAGAAACTTCCAGTCGTGCAGTTTATGTGGATTAATGCAGATGTAATCTGCTTGGCCCACTTGAATTGGTCTTCTATCCTCAAATTGCCGCGGATCCGCTTCTGAGGAAGCAGTGTCCTCAAAGTTCCACGAGGAAAATATGGGAGAAGGAAGCCGAGGCACAATTCCTTCACCTTGTCTCTTTTGTATGTCCCAGTAATAAGGGCACTCGGCTTGGATACGATATTCTTATGGTTCGGTATCGATAGCAGCATTTTAAGCTCGTGGTATCGGTACTTTGGCGGGTCAGATACCCCTTTAAATACGAAGAGCCGATCGCCGCTCCCATGGAGCTTTACGATTGATACGGATTCCTCGAGTCTATGTACAAGCTGGAGAGCTTCTATGTTAATATTCTTAGGGATCAGCGACCCCGGTAGCTCCAATTCCCATAAGGTGCGTAATTCATCGACTGAGAGCAACTCATACTCCATCTGCGGATTAGGGACCAGATCTATTCTAACGTATTTGATATGTGGGCAGATACTTTCCAAGACCAACTGAGATCCATAAGGGAGGTTCGAGATGGTCTTCCGAGCATCCTGCTGCCTATTTGTCCAATTTTCTAGAACCAGGACTATATACCGGCCGATACCCAAGCCTGCGACTCGCTTGTCGCTTACAGAATATGCTGAACATGAGTCTAGAACACCTCGAAGGGCTGATGGATGAGCAGCAGGATCAGGTATGACAACGTTGATATTTGTGGGATGTAGTTCGGGTCCTAAGAATATTGGAACGACGAAGAACTCTGTGCCACGACATCCGCTCCCGTCGATACGCCACCTTGGGTTTTTGACTTCGTCCAATGATTCCAGACGATTTTTGGGGTTAAGGTACGAATCCTCCCACTTTGTTTCCGTGCTTTCATTAATACTAATATTCGCGTGTTCTATATAGGCAGCGGAAGGCTGAAGAGCGAGTCTAGATGCTTCTTCGGATAACTCCATGTTCATTCCAGTCTCGAAGGTCGTTGGCGAGGATTGTTTGCGGGCTAACCAATGCCACTCGCCTCGAACAACATGCAACAGTTGACCTGCAAGCGATCTTCGTATGAGGGAAATAAGTAAACATACTGTCAAACAGTACGTTTGGCCCAACCAATCACATCAACTGCGGCCGACGGAACCCTGATGTTGCAGGTGTAGCGTCTTGGTACCAACTAGTTTCAAACTAAGCCCCCAGCTCGATAAGCCAATCCCGAGATTCGACTCTCAGCAGAGCCGCAAGTCACCCACGCCTTTCAGGGAAAACATCTCATATGAATTTTTCTCGGAATCCTAAGGCCGGGGGGATGCATATCCCTATGAACTTGCTGAACCCGCACCCACACAAGAGGTCTGGAATCGTCAATTCTTGAGGAAACTCTCTCGGACTGGAATGTGGTATTCTCTCTTGAAGCAGTATTCTCCAGTGCCTATGTGCACTGCCATTCAGAACAATCAGGGGCTCGGCCTTCTTGTGTGCAGATCTTTGACGAAATCTACCCCGCTCCTGGCGAGGCTGGAACATTTCGGGTTGAGCCGCTATTTACTTGAAGATAAGCCGTTTTCCGACATATAAGCAAATATATATAACCTCGCGAAATAATTTCTCGGACAGTTCTCCGGTTCCAACATTATTTAAAAATTATCACCATGTCCTCTCTAGCTTGTGAAGCACGAGAAAATTGCTCAGGCTTTCAAGCAAAGTTTGGATATTATTACTCAAAAGGCCTAAGAGAAAGTAACCCGGATCTTGAGCTTGAAAGGCCGTTTCTTTTGGATCAATCGAAATGCGAAATCGATTGGGAATACAGCTATAACCATTATTTGGCAAGAACAGAGGCCCGTTTGAGGAAAGGAGGGCTAGAAAAGGAGGTCCCCAGAGGTTGGCCGACTAATTTAGAAAGCTCGCCGTTGAGCTGGGGGCCCGGTTCACCAATACTGGAAGAGGAATACGTATATAATCTCTCAAAAGACAATATTAGCGAAATTGAAAGGGCGTTAGGAAATTTAAGCGGTAAGGTGGCCCACTATACGACTCTAACGAGATATAATAGCTTTTACTTACAAAGGATTGCGACCCTAAAGAGGACTACCTCATTATCCACGAAGGCATCACGCGAGATGCCTTTCCGCTTCCGAACTTAAGCGAGGCACTATCACGATTAGCCAGCGAAGTCCACCACGGGCGAGGCTTCGTCACGATTAGAGGATTAAACCCACAGCTATACTCCGCGACAGAAAATACCTTCATCTATCTCGGCATCGCGTCATACATTGGTGGAAAATGGGGACGGCAGACTGACCGTGGTCAGATGCTAAGTATGGCAGATTGATGCGTCGCCATAGGAGTACATGAGGAACATGTAGCTCATATTGAGGCTCATGCATGCTAATAGCATTGACAGCTCACATAATGAACATCTATTCCAATGACCCTATAAAATTAGAGAGGGAGTCCCCAATACATACTAATGTCGGCCAGGTCCGTACCCACCACCCCCCGCGGATTTCTGGAGCTCATTGCTTCGACTTTGGGGGTCTATGCTAACTATAACTGCATGCAGCCCTTCCATGCCGACGTTGTCTGTGATATTCTTGGACTCTATTGCGTTGACCAAGGAGCAATTGGTGGAACTAGTAAGATCGCGTCTGCTTACACCATTTATAACGAGCTTGCAGATAAAAGACCGGATATTATACATACTCTATCGCAACCCGACTGGCCATTCGATACGTAAGCCATGTTTCCTCAAACCTTCTACCATAGCGGGCCGACTGACATTCTATATTTAGATACGGGCGCATCCCAGCCTACCATCGAAGAGCTTTACTTTTCTTTGAAGACAGCAACATCATATTAAACTATTCGAGACGTCTCCTAACAGGCTCCGCTCACTCGCGTCGGACACCAGGAATACCATCTCTTACAGAAGCGCAAGCCGACGCCCTAGATACCCTTGAAGCGTTAGCGAGGAAGCATTGCGTTGAAGTCAGTGTCAAGAGCGGTGACATTCGATTTATAAACAATCTTGCAATATTGCATGCCAGAGACTCGTACGAGGACAGCGACGTCAGCAAAAGACACATGATGCGGCTCTGGCATCGCAATGAAGACTTGGCGTGGAGAACACCGGAGGGGTTAAGTCTTGCTTGGGAGAGAGTTTTTGGGGAGGACGAGGAGCTGGCTAGAGACTGGCAGCTTGGTTCTCGAGATTACCTTGAGAGAAAGCTGCGAGTTACGATTAAGCGCCCGTCTTCGTGTGGTGTCTTGGGGGAGTAGCATCCCAAGTTCTCTATTATTATCATTATCATTATTATTATTTTATTTAACCAGCTGATTACTGTTATTGATATACGTCAGATATTACCTGCATGTTGGAACCATGATCGGGATTGAATACCAATTGATTTGCATTTGACTAGCCCGCGAATCTCCCTTAATACCCTTTCTATGAGATTATGAACCTCTTTACATCTGAGATTCGGCTTTGAGTTTTTCTTTTCCTTTTCTCTTTTCGCTTTTGCCTTTGCATGTATCCAGCAAAATTAAATACGAGAGATAGCAGGTCCAAATGACGCATTGCAAGATTCAAATGCAACGCTGTGGCACAGTACCTACGTTCCCACAGTATCGATGTACGTCGAGAGTCAATTTGTCGCACTCGCTAGAACCCAGATTTTCGATCTCTTGCGCCTTAATTGCGGATTGTGAGTATCTGGCCTCATGATCATGACTTTATCTCAACAAGAAACCAGGATCATGGACGCGTGTCGGAATCTTCTGGCCGCTGTCGGAGGGGTTGTTAGGCCATCTGCTTCTTACATAAGCCACTACATTTGGACTAGCTAGAACTTCATCCCTGTGTCTCTCGCATGCAATAGTGGACGAACCATCCACATTGGTCACCATATGCATAGCAATGCCACTTCACCAAAAGGTCGTTGATTGAGCTGGTGACCAAGTTGCATGCTCAGGGGTATGCTTAGGTACAAGCGGGAGAAACGAAGAAACTTCGCGCAATGTATTTTCCCCAAAGAGTCAAGATATTCGAGCATACCATTGCACGTTATCTCTGGACAGTCAATACAGGAAATCCGACAGATTCAAGGGATTTCCTGGGCACAACACCAAGAAAGCTCGGCTTCAGGAGGCTCTGCACCTGGCCGCTGTTAACAGGCACTCGGGCTGCACATCCGAATTTAAAAAGGGCAGGAAAGGAGAAAAAAAAACTCATGAATCGAAACTTCGAGTCCCAGATTGCTCGCAGTACCTGCCAGGTTTCAACTAGCTCTCACCCGAGGAACTCGCGCTTCTCTCACTTGGATTCGATAATACGAAGGCTGCACGTCAGCCGTGGGGCTTGCGTGGAATACCACATGTCCAACACATTACAGGAGAGTCGTTGCGATATGCCCGCCAAGACTTTGAGTGGAGGCGCAACGTTCCTGAATTCGAGCTCCAAAGACAGCAACATTATTGCGAACGAGCTAGGTTCAATCATGTTAACCGAGATAAAGTTTGTGCCGTTGTTATTCCGTGATGTCACTCTGGGTCTGCGGCTAAGGCCCATGCCTACACCAGACTCTTCGTGGAGAGCTCGGTAAGTGGCCTTGATATGCATATAGATCAGATGGCTATGGCATGGTTTAAATTTATCTCGCATGCGGCGTGGGGTATAGTCGAAAATCTCTAGAGCCACAATCTACTAGAGGATTGTTCAAACTCAATTCAGTATTTCCCCTCTCGCTTATACGCTTCGAGGGATTCTGGGCTCTCTTGGACTGTGGATCATCGAAAGAAAACAGCAGCTGGCGCTAGGAATGAAGTACGCGGCTTGAAAAATTGCTAAAGCAGGCTGAAACATTTACGAAATAAGTTGACTCCCACGATTTCAAACCATGTATCCTACACGGCCGTAGTCGATGATTTACGTCCGCGCCCGTCTGTATGCAAGCGTCCTGGATAACCATGTCTAGGTTAGTATTAGTTTTGCATCACTCGCGAGATGCTACTTTATTAGACCCCATGCATGATAGCAGTGCAAGGCAAAGTGAATCATTGACTAGAACTGCCGACTCCCGAAACCTCGTAAAGGATAATATCAAAGGATAGTTATGCCGCCAACATAGCGGGCTGAGGATGTTGGCCAAGACTTCTTGAATGGTGCCAAGATCAAGCCTTCTGGCATCAAACTCCAACAGCCCTCGGACCACCCTCAAGTCGCGAATAGTACTCAAAGTGATGGCGACTAATTTGCGCTATATATATCGACCGCCTCGTAAATTTTAATCTTGTTGAAATCGCTAGAACTGAAACCGGAGAAATTAGTGATAGCAATTAGGCTTCCAACCGCAAGGATGTTGATATATCAATCTCACAAAGCGAGCTACTTTCTATGCCTAGTATCTGTCGCTACAACAGTCTGGATTCTTCGCTTATCTCAATTCCGTGAGTGTAGCCTCGCATTTCCTTCTCATTGATTATCGGATTAATGTTTTCATTCGGCTACTAATGTTAGGCTTAAAGCATATCGTAGGTTACATAGACCCAGGTCATATTTGCGCCTGTGCGAATAGCTAATAGCAGCTAACAAAGCTAACAGCCTCGTTAATACTACTGATACAAAATGCTGGCGCACTTGGCATCCTATTTTTGAGGAGTATCCTATCGAGGGGACAATCGGACCTACAGACGCAGAATAGACAGCCTTCACGACACCACCAAGACCGAGCCAACGTCGCCCTTTTCACTATCAGGCTATGCACGGCAATCGCCAATGTCGCCTCCTTGTTTATGTTTACAACCTTGCTCCTGCAGTTAGACAGCCTGCCCACCCTCTCACTGCTTCTCGTAAGGATTTATGCACCTCTATCCATGCAGAGAATCGCATAGCTAACCCTAGCTCAGCTTGCTATACCTTTATTTGAACAATCTTTGATATCTTTGCTTTCCACGACGAGATCCTTTTGGTCCAGGATACTGCCTACACTAGTCAACAATAATTTAGCATCAGACACTTCCATAGTCTGGCCGCTAACTACCTGCTTTTGCCTCTATCTTCTAATAAACTACGAATATCGGCTCAGCTCGAACGCGGTTTACCTTCTGATCTTAACACCTTTCTGTGCAGGCGCAACACGGGTCTTGATCAGTATCCAGCTTGATCTCACTACAGGTCAGATAGATCAGTCGCAACGAGTCGGGAGCACCTTTGAGCTATCCCTTCACATTCTTTTCCTGAAGTGCCTACAGTCCACGTTACAATACGAACGGTGGAGGGATGGGCTGATAGAACTGCCCCAACTCCCTACCCTCGTCCTCCTTATAAATATTATTTCGACCTCGATCCTCCTAGCAAACGCCATACCTCTGCTTATGCCCATCAGGTATTCACGGCATCAAGATAATAGTGAAGCTTTTCGGGAGGCTGGATACCAAGTTATCTTTGTTCTAGCCATGTGCTACTTCCTGTCGGGTGTTGAGCCGAGCTTTATCACCATGCCTCAAATATTTGGTTTCGCGGCTGCAGCAGTTATTCTGATTCTGCAAAAATATCAGAGTATTTCGTCACCGGTGCTGAATGAAGCATTAGCTAACGTTTTGGTATCACCATCGATACGAACAATCACCGCCGCATGGTCGGGGCTTGTCCCCCTATTTGCGATCGCGGGTGTAGGGTTGTCTACCTTTATACTACCACTTTATATTAATAGACCCGACGAATTCTACAAACCGCATACTCCAACCCTCGATCTCGAATACGCACCAGCCTCCCCATTTGACGTTGTCATTTCGACCCCCCAATATGTCAACCCTCCGCTCAACACCTTCAAAAATTCTCTGCAAGACTTGCCACAATTCGCCGCTATGCGGCCTAGGATCATTGTTTACAGTGGAGATCCGGAGACTAATACCACCATTCCTCCCGATGTTGAAATAAGACATGCATCCCTTATAGGTGGGCCCTCTGGAACCTATATTCACCACGTTCTACGATACCGAGACGACTTAGCGGCCCAAACACTATTTATCCCAGCCTCAGCTCTAGACTCAGAGTATCTCTTGCCACGCATACAAGCATTTTTAAGCCGTCGCACCGGAATGCTAAACTTGGGTCCTCAATCTATTTGCCTCGTATCAAATTGCAAGGACACCTATAATTGGCGGGACGATTGGAAAGCCGTACCAGAGTACTATTCCAAAATCTACAACCCTACCGAGGATCCCATCGGCGCATTCGCTACAACTCCTGCTCTTCTATCACATGAATCCACTTTTATCGCATCGGCTCGTCGGTTACGGGCTATACCGGTCGGAGTCCTTCATAAGCTCCAGTCCGGTTTAAACGGGACTGCAGGGTTTGTCCGTGATAGGGATGGCATCCCGCCTCACATTGAGTTTGGAGATACCGTGGAGAGATTATGGAGTATTTTGCTACAATGTAGTGATATGGAAGTTGGCAGGAAGTGCCCAAGCATATATAGCAGGTGGAGGACGGGAGGGGCTATCGGTGATTGTCAATGTTTCGATGAGTTGTAGTGATAATTGCTCTCCTATGGAGTATGGTTTACGAGACCATTACTCGGTACTTGAAAGCCGAGATTCTAGTTGGATACAAATACAGAAAAGAGAACAATTGATCAATTGAACAGCTAAACAATTCACGCTAGTTATAAGCGACCTTACCGAATTGTTTTTTCCAATCTAATAGATTTAGTATACATTATAAGGATCCACCTCTTCCCTGATATTAATAAAGTCCTATACAAGAAATAGAAGGGGTAGTCCCGAATGGCTTTCTAACTCAGATATTTCCGGCAATCTAGCATATATATAGAATTCCACGACTGTAACCAGAACTATAACCTAGAAAACAAACCCCTGATTATCCACGATAGATTCCAGCGGAGACTTCTCTCCCCAGCTAGATGGAGAATCATCCTCCCTTTATTTCACAACCTGTACGACGACCTTTCCACCGTGCTTGCTCCCACCGCCTAATACCACTTCAGTGGCCTGCCTGCAGCCCTCCTCCGTGAAATCTAGAATCTCTCCAATAACAGGCTTAACCCTTCCTTCCTCCACAAACTTTGCAATTTCTGTTAAATCCTTCCCGTTTCGTACCAATAAGCAGTAGCTATAATTTACGCCGGCGTTCCTTGCTGGTCTCTCCCATCTAAACCTCGAGAGGAGATTGGCGGGAGTAACAATATAGGGCGGTGCTGAAAACATGTCCGACTTCAATTGATCACCTCTAGGTACGGTGGCAATGGTCACTAGGCCGTGATTCTCTTTGAGAAGCGGGAAGAGAGAAACGATGTTGCTGCCCGTGGTGTCATAGATGAAATCAAGTGATCGAGGCTTCAAGACTGTTGCAGGGTCTGCCACTTTGTAGTCGATGACTATATCACAATGTTAGAAACTCGCGGTCTTTCGTCAAATCCGAGTCGGAGAACTTACAGTTATCGACCACACCGTCGAACAGCTCTTTTGCTCTTGGCAGCTTTGAAGTCGATACCGTCGTAATGACTTCCTTTGCGCCAAGCGCTTTCGCAACTTGGACACCCATGCTGCCTGTTCCACCCACTATGAGAGGTCAGCTACTGCGATCACTGTTAAATAAGGCTAGGATTCGCATACGTCCAGCAGTAACCAATACCGTCTTGTCCTTCAATCCCTCAATACCGCCGTTCATTTTACTGAATGCTTGGTATGCGGTTGTTCCAACCAATGGGATACTTGCTGCCTCGATGTGAGACAGGTTCTTAGGCTTTCTCGCAATGTAGTGCGCAGTTGTGAGAGCATATTCACTCAAGCTACCTAGAATTCCGGTGAGTCCCATGTCGGTAATTTTGCCAAGCCTCCTGCAGTATTATCTGCATTTCGGCCCTAGGTATACAGACCTCTATCCCGATGAGGCAGCACAGCAAATATCTCGTCTCCAGCTTTCCAACCCTTGCCAGCCGCTTCTTCACCGACCTCTTCGAGAACTCCGCTAACGTCGTACCCAATTTTAGATGGAAATTCTTGCCTCTCCATGACCATTTTCAAGCTACCAGTCGTATATCGCAAGTCAATTGGGTTTAAACTTGCAGCGTGGACTCTAATGAGGACGTGATCCGGCTTGGAGATGACAGGTTTTGGTAGTTCTCCCATCTTGTAGGTCGGCGGCTGACCAAAGCCAGTTGGCATGTAGAAAGACTTCATTTGCGACATCGTTATAATTGATCTCTTAAGTTTTGATCGTGAACAAGATCTAGATGTGGATGTACGTGGAGATGGAGATGCAAAATGTGCGGGGAGCGACCTTGATATGCGACCGTTTAAAAACCCTCAAAAAGGGCCGTCAATGACGGAGCATTACGTCTTATGCACGTGCTTGTGGCCTAAATCGTTGCGAACGGTGATGCTTGCCAAGGTTGCGTCGAGAATGTTTGACCGCGAATAGCTTTTGAGCTTGCGACTCGAGACAGAGCATTTTGAGAGTTATGCACGCCACAGGCATATGATGTGATTGCAGTTTGGGGCTTAACTTTTAACTTTGAAAGGCTTGCAAATTCCCCCATCCCGTCGGCAGAGGATTGATCCGACGGCCGAAAATGGCCAGTACAGTTCGAAGTGAAGGGTTAAAATTGGGGTTAGACACTTAAGTACATGATCCCTAACAAATCAAAAAGAATGCTCTCGAACATTAATTTCTGGACGCGAGGTAGAAGAAGAAGGGGAAATGGATAAGATATTATTATGCCTCGGCTCCAAGATAAAAATGAGACGACCTGATCAAAACAAGTTTAGACCCGCTCCAAGTTGAGCTCCGGAGCCCAACCAGGCCTTCTTTCTCCAGATTAAGAAAGAACACTCGCAACACACAACGCATGGAGCAGATATAAGGGGTCGAAGGATATCATGCATTTGTGCATATACACCCTGTGCCTTGCGGATACAAGGATAATCAAACTCCCAATCATCACCACAACTTAAACTTCGCCAGAAATGTCAGAACCGACTTGCATCGTGGATTGCTGTTGGGCGAAAGATTTGATTCCGGCCGGCAGCTCTGAAAGAAATTGCAGCAAGCGACGATTTCCCCATGTTTGCAAATACTGGCGCTGATTGCTCACATTTATTTGGGGTTCAGGTTCCCGCCGCACACTGCGGGAAGGCTCACCGTCGGAGGCCTTGCTGTGGTGCGCCTTTCCGTGGGAGCTTTTGAAACTCAGGCGCCTAAATTGTGAGATGCCATGCACAAATGGCCTGCAATAATTACCGTATGCTCGGAACCCTTCGAGCCGGGAACGGCGGATCATAGACAATATCCACGACACGGCTGGCCCTAAGTCATGATGACCAGCGGCGAGTATCCCGGTTATATCATATTTGCCGCGATGAGCTATGAAAGTATCCTTCAGAACCAGGAGTGCTGCTCGTTCTCGCCCAGCTGACTCTTCTATTGCTGCTTCAAGTCGTTGCGATAGAAACGAGTCCCATAAATCTCTACCCTGAGGAGGCCTTAGGGCCAAATCTGCGGTTTCTGGGAGAGCAGAACTATATTCTACCCCAGCCATTTGGTAGTCTCTTGGCTGCTGATCTCTTGGCTGCTGCTCTCTTAGCGCATAGTCTGCGAGAAAGTCAGCAACAAGCTCCATAGCGTCGTCATATTCTGCTTGAACGTGATTTTCATCCTCTTTTTCACCTGTCAGCCCTCTTTCCGTACCATTTTCCGGAATTCTGACAGATACAATCTCCTCGCCTCCATCATCGCTTCTCCTAATCTTCAAAAATTCACCCCGCCAATGATCTAATCTCTCCAAAGATGTCGATACCAGAAACTCGTTCAATCGCCAGGAATCCAGGTCTACACCGCCATAGAAAACTCCTTGAATCATGGGTTTAGATGCGAACCTCAGAAGCAGGCTAACTATTTCCTTAATCTTGGTGTGGCTGGAAAAAGGGTACAAATGTGGCTGGAAACTCTGCATCCCACTCTTATAAAGCCCCTCGGTGAAGATTTCGCTATTGGATCGCATTATTGCAATCGCGTACAAGTCAAGAACCACACCAAACCCACGACGCCATCTGGAAGCTGAGTTCCGGTAAAGTTCTCGCAAGCAGTCCGCATTATTGTTCCATGCGGCGAAATGGATTGGCGTAAATGTCCTAGGGTCCCCGAACTTATAAATTCGATCGCCCGGCCCTCGGAACTCAAAAAACAGTTCTTCAGAGACCTGGTAACCTTGTAAGCCATGGCTGGGGGCTTGGTTCCTATCCAGAAGCTCCTCGAGATCATCGAGAAAACCCCTACCAGCAGCGACGCATTTAGCATCCAATTCAAGGCAAGGGAAGAACTCTATCTGTTTGCTATTCGCTCTGACCAATCGGTCCATCGATACTTCCCGCAAAAGGTCACTACTCTCAACAATCCTAAGATATCCGTCGTCAGGAGCGGAGGAGAGGTTCGCTAAAAGATTCTCCTCCGGGATAAAAACGATAGCATCTTTAGTATATGAAAAGCTAGGGTCAGGCGGAACTGCGATGAGGTGGCGGTAGGGAAGGCGCTCAAAAAAGTACTCGCGTGTAAGGGGATTAGACCCGTTTCTTATTTTAGTCTCTACCGCACGAAACGGTGCGAAAAGGCCGGATCGAGGGGGAAATCTTGTCATGTCGACGGCTAGCATATACTCCAAGGTCTCCGCATCACCTAGGATCTCTATAGCCCTAATATCGATGCTGTCGACTGATCTGATATCTCGGGCAATACCTCGAATCTGTTGTGAGATGCTAGAGCTAGAGGGTAGATGTCGTTCCAAGAAGCTCACTTCGTATTTTCTAGCTTGTAGAAAAAGATTCATGCTTCTCTTTGCCTCAGGGCGCAAGTCACCGAAATGTAGTAGGTTAAAGTTTTCAGCGCTTGCCGGTGATGTCAAACGTCTTAAGGCAGTAAAAATTCGCCCGTATTTAAGATCCCAGAACACCTGGATCGTGTCGGGCGTTTCCGTGGTATTCGGTATTAAACTATTTCGCAGTGAAGGCGCCACTCCGAAGACTGTATCACCGCTCGGCAGACTTGATAAAGCACTCGTGACTTCGAAAATACCCTTGGCCTCGAATACCCGACCAGAGAGCACGAGTGAATCCATAGTTGCTGCAGCCTCCGCCTTGATTTCTGTTAGCATAGTTTCGATAATCGAAGATATATGCTCGATTTCCTCAAGACTGAGCCCCTCTGGGCGGCTTGAAATTTCTTTTATTATTACTATAGTACCCGGCGGAAGTCCTTGGGGCACTTGGATCTCAGAAATGCCGTCGTTTGGTGGTAAACACAGTGAAGCACCGGGGTAGAGCCCTCCTGCCCTCAGGAGGCTCTCCAGCCCGAGCTTTAGATGCAGTAGGTAGTCAAGGTCCATAATTCTATTTCCAAAATGCAACAAAAGTTAGACTCCGGATTGAATATTGCAACTCCTGATAGTGCAACAGGTTTTTATATCTGAGCTTACATATCGACCGCTCGACGTCTTCTCCGACTTTCCCCTTTATTAGAAGATGAGGGGTCACCTATAAGACGCATTTAGCACACAAGTTTCTTCAATGAATGTGTTAAAATTCACAGTCGTACCTTGGTCCTGTTTTTCGCTCTTAGGTTTATCTGTTTTCTCTGGAGCATCTTCGTTAGGAGAGCATTTCAAGTTGTACTTCCGGCATCGGTCGCAGCGGTTCGGCCACTCTCGGTTCGCGGGCTCACACTAATCACATATCACCAATGCCATTATTAGTATGGCTCAATACGTAAATTAAGTAACGGCAAATCATTAAGCAAAGCTAAGAAACCTTTGCTACTTACCTTCTTCTTATCGGATCTGCACTGAGAGCACATGGTAACCCTTTTAGGCATTTTTGTTAAGTTTTACCTCGAATGGCGAGATCAAATATGGTGGGTATAGTATTTAGGGTATTGGAAAGCGCTAGACGGTTTTCGCGGGGAGATGTTAAGTTGGTGGGATATCAAGCAAGCTGCAAGATAGAAATATTGGGGAGACTAAAGTAAACTTAAGACATTACGGCAATATTAATGAGCACAGTGCGCGTATGGAAATCGGTGTCCAGTTCCCAAGTATTAACTACTAGAGTGAAATAGAGAATTCAATAGCTAGAAATTAGATTTCAGGACGACGGGCAGCCCAAGTGATATAAATGCTTTTTAGAACATGCCCATGCAAACACCGCCGTACGCAAATAATTTGCATCCTATATGTTAACATCTGAAGTCACGTTACACACCAGCGGATATAGCACGACTTAAAAATCGTGTGGAAAGTGACCAATATGCCTCCTGCCGCCCATTCAAATAGCGTAAATTTAAAACGTTAAAACAAACAAAGGATCTGGGCTCTCCCAACCAATGAGGTGTCTGAGAGCTGGGGGTTCTTTTCCCCCTTGCCTTTATTTTTCCCCGATCGTGAGTTCGGGAACGGGATTCCTGTGCCACAATGGTGCATATGCAAGCACCCCCTCAGCGTCCTGCGAGGCTCAGCTCAGAGAGTTGCGTCCACCAGACTATGCGAGGCTGACAATGCCATGAAGCTACTAAAAGAAATGTTAGGTAGGGGCGGGCTATGAGCCGGAGTAGCGGTAGATGGTTGCGTGCACATGCACGTGTGTAGCACAAATGGATAATCCCTAGCATTGTTGCTCTGGCGCCCGCTACCCAACGAGATGGGAAAAAACGTCAAGATGTGATCTGAGTGCACACTGTAAACTGCAAATTGCAAGCTACGAGTTGCAAATTTCGTGAAGAGCTCCGATCTAGGCATGTGTTTCGGAGCGAGTTCCATCTAGCCAGCTGCAGCTAGATTTTGTGGGTTGGTTTATTCTCGCAGCCTGAAGCTTGAAGGGGATCATGATGGTAGAGAACAAACTACATGCACGCCTCTACTAACTTAATTATATAGTATACATCACACAATACTAATAGTAGGGATTTCGAAGTGCTGAACAAACCACTTTTGCATGTATCCTAATCATGGTTCAGATATAAGCTACCTTTAGTTGAATTCACATGACCTTAGCTCTCTGTGGAAAATGACTAAAAAGCCGAGGGGCACGCTTGGGTGCCTTCTCTGGGCCTTTGACCGGTTTCTCTACCCCCTCAACCTCCTTCTCTCCCTCAACCTGAACCTTATCTTCCCTTCCAGATTTCTCCTCCTTTGCGATTGGCTTTTGAACGGCCATTTTGACGACGAATGGTCTGATTCCCGGCCGTGGAATAGCTTCGGGACTTCGGGTCTCAACCGTCTGAATCGGCTGAACTTTGGAATTCTTGATAGACCTTTCTAATTGCTGAACTAACTCTGCGATCTTCTTATTACCGTCCGGCAGAACACTTGTCAGATCATGACTTTTGAGCTTTTCTATGAATTCCTTAACTCTCTCGAGATCGAAATATTTCATGCCATCCGGTTTGAGTTTATGAGCATGGATGGCCTTCTCCACATTCCGCAGGAGGTATTGGTGCCAGCCATCCTGGTCTTTTATTGCCTCTGAGAATTTTTCCGATGGCTGAAAGTCAGGGTTATCAGGCGGTATATCCAGGCTAGCATTGAGTCCACTCTCCAGCAGTTCGTTCCTCAACTCGAAAGATTCTTGATACTCTTTGCTCGTAGATTCTTGTAAAGCTGTTCTACTATTCTCGGCGCCTCTGAGCGGGGGTCCGCTTGCCGTAAGTGCCTTATATTCTCTTTCCCAGTATGAGACCCTCATGCTGGCGGCTGATGCAACAACATCACTCCGATCCACAGAGGCAACCCAGCTTAGTGACCGACCGAGAATCCATCTGACCAAACCAACAGGAGCCGAGCCAATAAGTAGTTCTATAATTTCCGTTTGTGCCTTCAGGTTCCCAGAGCCAATGAGGATATCCGAGGTCCTTTCTAGCGTCATCAACATGCATTCGTTGCAACGCACGACTGCAATCGCATACAACTCGACGATATCTTCTACTGACAGAAGCGTTCCATTGGAGAGCAAGAGATCAAGACACTCTGCGTGACCATTCCAAACTGCGAAATGATGTGCCGTAAACCCTCTCTCAAATTTATACTCTCGATCCCCTGGCCCAGCGAACGCAAGCGCACCTGAGCTGCAGACGGGGTGTCGAGATTCTTTTTGAGACCGTGCTCTATTAAGAATCTCTTGGACGCTTTTCTTCGCCCCTTGGGCTGCCGCAACCGCTAGAGCATTTACTTCGACGCAGGTGAAGAACTGAATAGGCTTATTTTGCTTTATCGGGAAGCGACAGACTTCAGGAACCGGAAGTAGTTTGCTGCTCTTCACGACCCGCAAATAGGAGTCGTCAGCGTGCAAGAACTGGTCAGCAAAAAGGTTTCTCTCCGGAATAGTAATTCTCCCTTTATCCGTATAACTGAACTTGGGATCCGACGGTAAAGTAATCAAATTCCGATATGGTAAACGATTAAAAAAGAAATCTCGCGTCAGTGGGTGTTGTCCATCGTGGATTTTTGCTTCCACGGCGTCGAATGGCGTAAAGATTCCGGATAGGGGTGGATTCTGAAGAACCCCCGATACTCGGATATATTCAACCGTATGCTCGTCGCTCAAGAGCCTCAGTGCTCTCAAGTCTATCGAGTCAATCGAACGGATAACAGCGTCTATATCTATCCGCTCCTTTTGCTGGGCGTACCTTTCTCTTATAGCGGGCGATATAAACCGTTTCAAGAACTTCGATTCTACCTCCTTAGCAGAAAGAAAGAGTTCGAGACTTCTCCTAGGCTCACGTGACCAAAAGCGGAGCTCTGAGCTGTCAAAAGTCTGTACATCCTCCGAGCTTCTAAGCAACCTCAAAGCTGTAAATATCTGTCCACTTTTAACATTCCAAAATGCAGCATCAAAAGAAAAGTCCTCTTTGATGCTCAACTCGCTCATGCATTTGAGTAATCCAGGATCAGTGAGGTCGGGGTTGCCAGGTATTCTTGACAGCATGTCCGTAATAGCTTTCGCCTCGAAGATACGGTTATTCAAAATTAGAGATTCCCTCGCTATATCCGCTTCTGTCGCTAGCCGTGCGTAAATTTTCTCAAGCACAGAGCCTCCGGCGTGCAGTGTCGATACGAAGTCAAAAATTCCACCCTTTGATCTTTCGTGGGGGTCAGGTAATCTCTTTATTTCGGGCCTCGTGGTTGGAGGCCGATTTCCATTAGAGAATGCATTCGGCCGGTCGCTACTTAGATTAGAGTATGCCGACCATATTCTCATCCCAGATCGGTCTCTAGCGAGGTCGTGCAGCTTCAGCTGGAGATAAATAATATAGTCCAAGTCGGATACTCTACCGAATAGTATAAACCGTTAGCTTCCAAAGGTTGAAGCCCTCTACTTGTATATAATCGAGAGACCTTACATTTCGGTTGTCGGGCGAATTCTTCTTGGCTGAGCGACAGGCCGCCCGGGGCTAGGCTGGGATAACGAGCTACGGGGTGGATCTGTTGCGCTCTCCTCATTTTCAAGCTCGTCAATCCCACGCTTGTGGCCTAATCCCATATTCTGTCTATTATCGTCCTCCGCTTTTGTCATTGGCTTTGAGCATTTGTGGCCGTACTGTGTACACCAATCGCAGCGATAAGGCCATTTTCTGCCCTCGGGCAAACACTATCCCAAAGTCATTAGCTATAGCTGCCCCTCCCCAACACCCAATTAGATATTGGTATAAATATTTAGACCTATGACATCTTTTTAACCTACTTTCCGTTTATCTTTTCTGCACTGAGTGCACATTTCAACAACTTTCGGCATCTTTCTTTATTATGAATGTTTCAGGATGCTATCAAGCTTGGGTAGAAGCGCCACAAATATTGCAAATGTAGCAGGGGATAAAATAAAACTCTAAAGCTTGACCAAACGTTGGGGACTAAGTAGGTAGCGGTGTATCAATATAATACAATCTGCTAGCATAAAAATATGGATATCTGTTAGATTAGCTCACAATTGATATGTGATCTCAAGTAAAATAAGTTGGAACAAAATTGCAGGTTCCGGGACGGGTGGGCCTGGCCCACTTTAAGGCCTTCGAAGGGCTTCCAGCTCCTTTCTCGGGTCCAATATACAAACCAATAATGGGAAAGCAGAGGACTACGTATACGAATAAAAATGATTACTATTACGACCTAAAATCTTCCTCTTTCTATCCAGAGTCTGTTCTTTTGTTTTATGAGGCGAACTCGCTGTGCAAGTGCTTCCTGTGACATGGCCCAGCCAATTAAGATGCGCGCTGGCGGTGCATGCAGGTCGCTGCAATGTTTGTGCAGATACGCACCCCATACGTTGATACATTACTGGGGTGCTGCAATACAAATAAAACTTGTGACATCAAAATTAGAATGACTGTGGCCTTCTGTGCCTCTGCGATACATATTGCCTGCTCGAATCCTGCAGAACTTTGCTCTATCTTCGTCCGAATTTCGCTTTCAGGTTGACTTTTTGTACAACACGGTACCATCAGCCCCGAACCTGCCAGTCGGGTTTGCTGTTCACAAGGATTACGGTAAGGCTCAAAGTCCAATTTGCAGCGAGAAATTTAGAGGTAGCGAGACGGAAGTTCGCAGATATTTCCATCCTAGGATTTTTGCATAGCCTCAAACTTGTAGTCTCTCAAACTTGATACCGCGCTTCTATTATATTTAGGGCGATATATTTTCGGAATTCAGCTGACCTGACGGGAGTTGGCTCGCCTTCATGGATTCCCTGGGCAGGAATCCAAACAACACAAAAGAGAGCAGGGCCTGGTTTGTGTTACGCAAAATCTGCAACATTCCTCCCGCCAGGCCAGCAGGGGCTATTTTGAAATAATGATGCCCAAGCTTGGATATTTTATATCCTGGGATTGTTCCCTGTAACCTAACTAGCATTTAAAGCGTTTTTGCCGGAGTGTTTCCCGGCAAGTTGTCTAGGTGCATACTAGGCTGTTTATTTGTACAGCTAAAATTCTAGACCAAAGGTAGTAGTACTAGTGTGCCAACAACGAGTCCTCACCGAGAGTTGCAGGACTCCGAAGTCTCACCTGATCCTCAATTATATATCAGTCAATCGGAAAACGGCCACTATGTTCAATTTCGGTTAGACAGCAACTGTAGCTTTCATTATGCGGACCGAAAACACGCCATGTTGGAGCCTCGCGCATGTATACACATACGATCCTCGAGCGAGGCGGGTGGACGGAGGGTGGGTACTTCTCTAGCTTCCCCGCTCCTCTCACCAATACGTCAGACGGCGAAGAACCTGTATAGCAATTTACTAAGCTAACCTTCGGCCCGATGACGTGCAGCGGTTTTGCGTTATCCTTCAATACTGAACACTTTTGAGTGGGGGCCAACTCTTGCAGAAGATCAGTCAGAGGCTCCACTTCCTACTTAGAGACGAGTTAAGCGCCAAAGTTCCTATCTGCAGGTAGCTGATTCTTAAGGCAATCTGAGGCATATATAAGGAGCCGGCAAGATAAGATCATGGCATGGTCAATCCCCGCTGCCCGAACATCACCGTCCTCCGATTTCCTGCCTATCAATACCCATATTGACCTGGAATCACGATCCCTCACCTATTAAATCCTCCCCAAAATCTCGTCAAATCATCTTCCACTGGAAATGTGCGACATTGCAGAAGCATATGCAAGTGGCTGCGGGCACTACTACGACCTCGAGGTCCGACTATGTCCGGCTGCGAAAGTCAATCAGATCGCTTGCCGCGTCAAGGAGCGGGTTAGATATCCTCAAGAGGATCATGACGGATTATGCAAAACATGCGAGGGTCAATCTCCCCCAGACTCGGATTAGGTTAGTAGCATTGTACTTATTTAAGAAGCCATAATATCGCAAGAATTAACTTTCCCGGGCAGAGCCATTAGGTCGATTGTACGGACTTCTAGAGCGAAGTCAAGAGACAAAAAAAAAACACCCCTCGGCACAATTTACCCCCACCAGATAGTATCCTGAAGCCCAGTGCACAATTCTTATCGATTACCTGGCGAAAATACCATCGGCGGGGAAGTCTAACTCGGAGTCAGTTAGACCGTCGCTCTAGTCGCAAATTTCCTTTTTAGCGTCCATATCTTGAACCCGAATTAATGATATACAAAGTCTAGCGTACTGTTTCAATTCCTGTGTGTATCTTTAGCGTGTCCTTTTCAGCCAAGTGCCCAAATCTTTCTTTCCCACCACTCACAGCCTGCCATGCAAGAATACAGCAAAACGTTCCCCACCATCTCCCAAGCCAGCGCCAGAAAAACACTTTTCGTGCTGACTTTGGGTCGAAATTTTGTGTCTGCAGTTATAATGTCATTGCCAGCAAATTGAACCCAGCCTTTAAAATTAGGCGGAATCAAGTAGATCTTCAAGTGGCCTCAGAGATACGAGATAGCTATATTTTCCTTTGAAGCCTCCGTAATCCATAGACCCTTTTATCTAAATCTTATAAATCGAGAACTTCAAAATATCTCCAACACATATTTATCCTCATTCTGATCAAGTCTACAACACGCATAATACCACAATGATAATTCTCGATATGATCCAGCCTTGAGACTTGAGAAAATCGTAGAGCGGTGGTTCTCGAATAAAGGGTTATTGGCATGGTTTGGTATGGTTATGTCTGTCGAGGGGCTCCATGACACCCGAACCGACCGACCGGAAGAACTTGACCTCAGACGGTATCCTAGATACCTATGGTGTGCGAGGTCGAGTAATCCGGTACTGTCAAGCACATTTTTCCTGGCCCGGAAATATAAGCCGGGGCAGGACTACAAAATGGAACCGGACTTCGACCAATACATGAACTCTAGACCCTCAACCAGTCCAAACTACCGAACAGGTTTCGTTGCAACAAGCAAAGAGTTTAGCCCAAGATACTTCAAATTCTCGTTCCGACACTTTATACGTACCTTGAACGGCAGTTTAGAAAATAGTGCAACAGCATCCCGGTTCCAGGAACTTGACTAACAGGAGTAAGCCAGTCAAGACTGCCCTGTGAGTCTTCCGGCTGAGCGATTCCCCTTTCCCCTCAAGCGAGAGCATCTACGCTTACCCAACAGTGGAACAGATTTAGCCAACTTAGCCCCGTCAAAAATCCTAGTCTCTAATCCTGCGCGCAGGTTCGAGTCTGATCTCAAAATCTGCGAAGCCGCCAGAAATCCGATGGCCAGTACAACTTCCGCGATAATGTCCCAAAGTCCTCAGGAGGGACGCCATTCCCGAGCCAAACTACCCTATACTATAATCCCTTGCAATCCCTACACACCTAACACACGCGTACACTACCGTAGAACTGAAATCTCAGACATTTCACCCAATAAAATTTCGAAGAAAAATATCATTCAAATGACATTCTATTGGCTCTCTACAAGTAGCTCTAGTAGCGGTAGCAAAACAAATACTCTAAAACATAATTCACGGTGGACCAAATGGGGATTGGGCAGCTTTCGGCCAAGTAATTGATGCTGATGGCAACTAAATTTTCACTTGTAAAAACTACAGTCTGTTAACCATAAGCAATCCCTATTCGGTTAGCATTTTGGCGTCGCCACTCCCAGAAGCCTTTTCCTCAGCCAGCATCCTTTCTCTCTTCAGCTCAGCTTGTCGTTCACGACGCCATTCCCAAGAGACTTCTCGCCCTCCCCAAGGGAATTTACGAACAAAGTTATCCGCTCTCCCATGTACCCGTCGTAGAAATGTCCTGTGAACCGTAAAAAATTAGACTGTGAGATAAACGGAGAGGGTGTTGACAGGTAGCCATACGGAGTTTCTCCACCATATTTGCACACCCAGTACTCCATCTCAACGTCGTCGAGCTCCATAGGCTCCGACACATTGTAGTCCGCAATGAACCATATGTTTCGAGGGTAGTCGGTAGTATCCCAGTCCGGCGGCCAGTAGATATGATCAATGTCGTAATCGAACGATCTGTGAAGACGAAAGGTTGCAAATTCGTCGCTGATGCGCCGCAGTCGCTGGCGAGGATCCCCTGGAACATTGCCCGAGTTATAGCGGATCACCGCGCGAAATTCTGAGGTTGGAACGGTATTCTCCATACGGGAGTATTAACAGGATCGATCTCGACGGGTAGAGTGGCGACTAACGGCGACAGCTGCTGGATCTAAATGCTTCCAAGGCCCGAAGACGCAATGCGGCCTAGTTTACGAACAAGAGATAGGTTTATGGGACTTCGATCTTCTTCACCCCAGATAGAGAGTTTGGCCATGTTTGGGAATTTGTGTGATGGCGCTGCTAGCTAGCTTTACCTCCCTTTGTGCCACCGGTGCAAAATTCCTTGGCGACATCCACCGTCGACCTTGGCCTGAGGACTGTCGAATGAAAAGCAAGAGGCAAGATCCGAATCCTGCCTCCTGGGATTTTCTTACTTTGGATGCGGCGTAGCAGCATAGAGGAATCTTCAACAACCTGCATGCACGACCCAAGCTAAACTTTTTTCATTTTTTACGTATTTGAATTTTACTTTTCATACCAAACCTTAATGTGAACGAGCACACCTGTTGA
>LDUD01000106.1:0-41914 GCA_012184295.1 Dactylella cylindrospora
GTGGGGGATGGGGGGTTGATGTTGACGATTGAAGGGGTGGCGAGGAGGGGTGGGAGGAAGAGCGCTGGGGAGGGGGTTGTGGGGAAGGATAAGAGGGGGATGGAGGCTTTGGAGGAGCTGGTGGGGTTGTATAAGGAGAAGCTGGAGAGGCTGCAGGGGGTGGTGGATTGGGCTGAGGGGAGGAGGGGAGTGGATGGTGTCGGGGAGCCTGCTGGGGAGGGGACGGGGAGCTGAAGGTGTGGTAATGGAGTTTTGTGATGTTGTTTTGTGGGATAGAGATGGAACCGGTGGGCTACATAGCCTTGTGGATTCAGCTAGTGGTGATATCCGCTTGATATAACATTGAAAGGATTAAGCGGCCTCATTCTTCCTTAGGACGGCTATCGGGTGGCTTATGAGGAAACAGTTGACAGCATGTTCGGCCTCGCCTATCGACCTACAAGTGAGGATTGGGATCATTGGAACGGCGTAAACCTTCTGGATATCTAAATGCATGGAGAAGGAGTTTATGGGAAATTTGTATCAAAGTGATAGAATATCAATTCTCTGGAAGGAGGTATATAAAACATGTACTAAAATGAGATACTGGACGCCGAAAGAAGACCCGGATAATACATGCGAGAGATGCTGAGAGATGGTATAATATGAACAACCAGCAAGCCATAAAGCTACACAATTTACCGCTCTCGAGACAGCTGTAGCCACCAAGAAACAATTTACAACGAAGAGAATCACCCTCCCTTACATCCAGGCCATTATCCACAATTTAACACCCAACCCTTTCAACCCCTCACTTCTCCTCCCTCACCTTCTTCCTCTCCGCCTCCAACATCAACCTCTCCTCCTCCCTCGCCTCCAACTCCTTAATCCACGCCCTATTCTTCTCCCTAGCCTTCATCTCCGCCTGCTTCGTCTCCATATCCTTCCTCGCCTTGTGCTCGTCCGCATAGTAATAACTCCCGCCAACCATCGCCGCAACGGTGAACGCTTGGGCGTAGATTCTTCGCCGGAACATTTTGTTGGTGTAGGCTCTGTCGCCGCCGGCGCGGATGCTGCGGGAGGCTCGGATGAGAGCCCAGCAGGTTAGGGCCATGCCGATGGGGATGAGGGGTTCGGCGACGATGCGGCGGTAGAGTTTTAGGACGCGGTTGGTTTCGTAGAAGTCGCTGGGGTTGGGAGTTAGTTCTGGAGGAGGCTTTGGGGGGACTAGCTACTAGGGGAGGCGGGGGAAGGGAGGTGGAGGGATGGGAAGTGTGTGGACTTACTCGTTCCCCTCGAAGGAGGAGGGCATCTTTTCTTGTGGCATTTTGGAGGGTTGGTATGTATCGCCCCTTGGTGTAGAACGATTTGCACTGCGGTTTGATGATGAGATATGATGAGAAGTTGAAAAACTATGGGATCATGGCAATTGATTCTCCGCTTCTATAGCTTCCGACCTGGTTGTGATATAAAAAGGTGACACGAGCATGAAGATGGAGGGGGAACGGGTTGGATAGGGCTTCGGGATTTGCGTTGCCGCACACGAGCAAGGGGAAAGACGGATAATGGCAAGGTATCGATAAGCGAAAAGTCAGCGAAAAGTGCACGACATCATGACCTCAGGCCATCTTTTCTCGTTCCGGCTCTACGTTTCGAGTCGATTGCCCGATTGGAGGGGTCTATGAAGGGTCGATTGCATTCACATATCAACATTGCTGAATCGGGAACTGTGGTGTTCGTCAGCGATTGGAGTGTCAAGCTTCAGTCGCAGTTGCATGTTTCAGCCCGATAGCCTCAGTCACAATCCGATTCGTTTCTACAATAGAGTTTACCCGTCGCAGAAAGCCGTACTGTTTACGAAGGGCCGGTGACGGGCCTGACTACATTCATTCTTTTCTTGGCCTTGAATGGTATTGTAGAGCTATCGAGGGGAGCTTTACATGCAGTACCATGTCGTTCGCATTTAGTTTCCAGTTTAGCGCTCCTACCAAAGCTTAAGGCCCGTTCGAGCTAGCGAGCTCGAGAAACGTCGCTGCAGACCGCCTTCGAATCCTTCACAGTAAATGTTGTGAGTATGTAATCGATTAGGATTAGATCCGTGGGGTTGCAAATATAATTTATTTAGTGATTTTCTGAGAACTGGTGTATATAAACTGGATTTTTTGGCATTGAACTTTGCCTTCTGAATGGCTAATTTTCATAAAGCAAGGTGCAATTGCAATCGCCCATAGTCTTCTTTCTCTTCCAAAATACCACGCTCCAACACAAATCCTTTAACATTACCAGTTGATATAAATATATTTGCTGTGCTCAAAATGGTTCAAATCAAGCCATTTCACGTTGAACAAGTATAGAATGCCTGGGTGCATATTCAATTGATTGTTTTACTCGTGCGGCTTGCTTACCCTGATGTTGATGTAAATTTAATAGTGGATGGACGAGTACGAGACCAAATGCAAGTACAACATTGCTGAAACTTGTTGCGACTCCATCTCTCTCAACCAGCTGCTCGCCCTCGGCGGCACCTCTGCTTCTTCTGAGAATCCAGTTACTACAGCTCTAACCAACACTCGCGTATGTCCCACCTCACTCCAATTTCGGCGTTCACCCGGCTGGTCCTCCTAACAAGTTATTCACATTCATAGTTAGACTACGGCGCCATCCGCGGCTCGACCACCCTCCGCACTAACATTTCATCCCTCTACTCTACTCCTTCCACCACCTTCCCCTCCGAGAATATTCTAATCACCCCCGGCGCCATCGCCGCCAACTTTCTCGCCTTCTACGCCCTCGTCCATCCAGGCGACCACGTCATCTGCATCCACCCAACCTACCAGCAGCTCTACACCGTTCCCGAATCCTTCGGCGCTTCCGTCTCCCTCTGGAAACTCAAAGAGGAGGATAACTGGTCCGCCGATGTGGGTGAGCTGGCGGGTTTAATCCGGGATAATACAAAACTGATAGTTTTGAATAATCCGAATAATCCGACTGGAGCTGTACTCCCGCCCTCGGTTCTCGAGGGGGTGTACAACTTGGCCAAAGAGAGGGGAATATATATACTCTGCGATGAAGTCTATGCTCCGATGTTTCATAGTACTGCGGATCCTGCGCCGCCGACGCTCATGTCGCTTGGGTATAAGAACACTATTATTACGGGGAGTATGTCGAAGGCTTATTCCCTAGCGGGTATCCGCTTGGGGTGGGTGGCAAGTTGGAGTAAAGACCTTGTGGAGTTGATGGCATCCGCGAGGGACTACAACACCATCTCTGTGTCAAAGATCGATGATGCTGTCGCGGCGTACGCGATGGGTGGGAATGTAAGAACTAGGTTGGTACAGAGGAATATAGAACTATGCGAAGCAAACTTGAAGGTCTTGGATGCGTTTGTAAAGAAGTATGAAAAGTATTTAGGATGGGTAAAACCGACAGCTGGGACTACAGCGTTCATCAAGGTTAGGAAGGCAGATGGGGAGGTGGTTGATGATGTGAAGTTTTGTGAAAAGTTGGCGGGGGAGACTGGAGTGATGTTTGTACCTGGTGGGTTGTGCTTTGGGACAGAGGCGAGAGAGTTTAGAGGGTATGTGAGGGTTGGATACGCGTGCAAGATGGAGGGGTTAGTAGAGGGGTTGGGGAAACTGGGGGAGTGGATTGAGGAGGGTGGAATTGAGAAGCTGTGATGGTCATAACTGCAGAATCGCATTCATGCATAGATATATGTTGGGGAGTTGTTTTGTTATTTACAACAGTCGGGTTGTCTCCTTCGCTGGCCTTCCTTTACTTTTCGTTGTGGAGGACAGTCAGATTACACTTATATAAACTTTGTTGGTCTTCGTATTTGAATGCATCATGATATCAGAATATGATACCGGTTTCGTAGATAATGTTGAGAGGAGGACAATAGTGCAGTGGAGAGGAATATGGGTGCGGCTCCTTGGATACCTAGATACGTCGATATGTTGACACATCTATATATTGAACATCTCGGGTAGACGTCGTTTGCGGATTTACTCTACCCCGCAATCTGCCACGCCAGTGCACTTTCGTCAGATCACTGATGTTGAAAAAAGCTTCCCGGCCCAACATATCTACTCGAGCATTATCCTGTATAAATAATCGACATTCGTCGTGGAAGCCAAGATGACACGAGGACAATTGCAACCTGTGTGCAGGTTGGAGGGGGGGCGCGTTGGATGTGTTGGGGATTTAGCTGGGTCACAGGATCATACAATCGGAGGGCTGCGGGGAGAGAAGAGATGGGCAGGAACAGGCCCACCCTGCCAGCTTGCTGCCTTTTCAATCTGGTTAGCTTTGAGGACTTGACGTGACATGTGCATCCTCAAGCTTGCAAGGTCTCCACTTTCGAAGGAGGTGGGTGGTCGTCTGCATGACTGTCAGCCAAAAAGAGGATACCAATGAACGAGAAGGTACTCCGCCTCCATTCTCCGATATGTAGCCTGCAAGGTAGCTTTCTGTCTAAGTTGTTATCCATCCCGTTAAAGGTTGCAGTTTAGCACACGCACATGGTCTGGAGTTCATGATTTAACTAGTAGGGAGGTCGTCTCGTATTCATCCGGTCTTTGAAGGTAGACAGCCTTTGTACCACGGCTCTTTTATTCCTGTTTTGAATGCATTTTCTGCGGGATCTAGATTTACCCCGATCCCCAACGGTTTGCCTACGTTGCTTGCATACTCCCTTACTTTAAATTATCTATTTTTTGTACTTTCCTTCGGTTCCTTCTTTTTCCTTTCTGTGCGACTGCATTCAGTGTATATATATTCCTCCGCTCATCTCGTTCCGTTACTTGTTTATGCACCTCTAATCTTCTACGGACGGCCTCTTTATCGTTCGCGGGGTCCAATAATTCTAATTCGCACCGGAGGTTGTAGCCTGTTTTGTGTCGTCATAGCCGTTCCGGAAGATTGCGTGTCGCGGCTGTAGTTGTCATTCCTCTGTCTGGTTACCTGTTTAGTTACTTTTTGCTGGCCGTGTTGGGCGGCAATATCCAGACCAGATCAGATCAGACCGCCCCCCCAGCCATTCCCCATCTCATAACAGCCCGTTCTTAACAAACCACCTTTCCTTCGCCCAATCTCCGCAGTATCCGTCATATACCGTCGTCCGATAAAAATATACCCTCGATAAACCTAGAATATTAATATAAACAAACGACAAAATCCCGGCGTGCCAAAGTGCCGCTGAGATTCATATCCTTTGGTTCTCAAACACACGATGAAATACCTCGCAATACTAGCAGCGCTCTCGGTCGCACCCCTATTGTCGTCGGCTTACAACTACTCGACGCCGAATCCAAAGTTCTTTTCGTCCCTGGCGGATAAGGATAAGGACAAGCCGAAAGAGTGTCCTCCTTGGTGCGTTTTAACACGCTCCCGGATTCCCGCTGGACCAGGCGTTTAGGGCGAATCACTGATTGTTTTGCGTGTGCATGTAGTTTCAACTGTCATCTACCTATTCACGAGTGCAAACAATTCGCGACATGCAGTTCTTACAACGGAAGATGCGAGTGTCCCCCCGGCTGGGGTGGAGATGATTGCGGCGAACCAGGTTCGACTCCTAACACACCCCGAGAGTGGTTTCTTTGGAGGGACTCGATGCTGATGGGAGCCGGAAATAGAGTGCGGAGGTCTTAGCGACGGACAGGATCGATTCTTACGGCCAATCGGAGAGGAGTGCCAGTGCAAAGATGGATGGGGAGGACTCAACTGCAATCGTACGATATATCCCAATACGATATCGCTCAAACTACCGGAGGTGCTAAATATAATTGAATAGTGTGTACGACGCACGATGCTTGTATACCGTTGATGCCGGAGGGTGTCGACGGTTCTTGCTACAAGGGTGGCCTTACCGTGAAGGAGAATTTCCAAATGTGCCGGGTTACCAGTACGTCATAAAGCAAAGGGATCTAGGCAATCGAGGCGTCGCTAACAGACTGGGTAGACAAGAAAATTCAGGATCAACTAGGAGATCAAATCGCGGAGGTCACTTTCTCCTGCCAGAAGGAAGTGGAAACATGCAACTTTCAATGTAAAGATTGTTAATTCACCTAAACTCTAGAACCAACAAGAAGCTAACATTGCGATAGTCTGGGTTGATAAAGAAGAATCGTTCTATTGCGCCCTCGACAAATGCGATTTCGATATGGACTTCACGGCTAGCAGCAATATTAGCCACTACTCCTGTGAAACCGTCAAGTGCAAATGTATCCCCGGTCGAATGATGTGCGGAAAAGAAGGGTCGCTCGATATATCCGAATTTTTGACGGAAGAGATTAAAGGACCGGCCGAATTCTCCTGTACCGCTTCTTATGATCCGGCAGATGCCAAGAAGGATGGATGTTACTTCTCTGAACCAGCCATGAATCAGTTGATCAGTGATGTCTTTGGAGACAAGAGTATCACTTTGAGCTGCAACTCGGCAGAGTGTGTGCCAAATTCACTTATTCCTGGTTACAAGAGGCCGCAGAGGAAAGTCAACAAAGCCCTGATAGCTGGGGCTATTGCAGGCTCGATTGTTACTTTGGCAGCCATCGTCGCCCTTCTCTGGTTCCTACATAGGAAATCGAAAAAGTCCGGCCTTGGGCCGATCCACCTAGGTATGGACGACGACGAATCCAGCAAACTTATCACAGAACACAAGCCAGCGTCGCTCCACTTTGAGGATATCTCTTATGCTGTCAACGGGAAGGAGATTTTGACCGGTGTTCATGGAGCCGTCAATCCGGGCCAGGTCATGGCTATTATGGGTGCATCTGGTGCTGGTAAAACGACATTCCTAGATATCCTAGCCCGCAAGAACAAGCGAGGTCTTGTTGGTGGAAAGATTCTTGTCAACGGTTATGCAGTGACGGATGATGAATACAGAGATGTGATTGGCTTTGTGGATCAGGAAGACACTTGCATGGCAACATTAACTGTATACGAAACGGTGTTGAACAGCGCTCTCCTCAGGCTACCAAAGGATATGGATTTCAAATCAAAGAACCAGAGAGTTTTAGAGGTCATGCAACAACTTGGTATTCTCGGTATTCAAGATTCTTTGATTGGTTCAGAAGAAGGCCAGAGAGGTATCTCAGGTGGTGAAAGGCGACGTGTGAGCATCGCTTGCGAACTAGTTACCAGCCCTGCAATTCTCTTCCTAGATGAACCAACCAGTGGACTTGATGCTTACAACGCCTACAATGTTATTGAATGTCTTGTTTCTCTCGCCCAGAACTACAACCGGACTATCATCTTTACGATCCATCAACCTCGCTCCAACATTGTTGCCCTTTTCGATCGCCTTGTCCTCCTCGCCAAAGGAAAAATGGTATACTCTGGAGACTATGGAAAGTGCCAAGAGTACTTTTCAGAGCTTGGATACCCTTGCCCACCCGGATTCAATATCGCAGATTTCTTGGTTGACCTCACCATGCACGCTAGCCACAAAAAGACCGTCCCTAGCGAACCAAACGGCTCCTCCTCCGCAGTCGATAGAGTCCGCACTACTGGCCGTAAACGAGGAAACTCGGTTCGTGATCGTCAGGAGCGTGCTCTTTTCACTCGCAAGTCTAGTGGTCTCGGTCAAAGCGCTGATGATGTTTCTCTCGCCTCTGTTCCCGATGAATCCGACATTGCTGACCCAGATCGTGAAGATGATGCTGGTCTTCCACCTGCCTCTGCCCCTGCACACAACCAAACCGATCTCGACATCTTGATTACCGCTTACCTTAACAGTGAGATGTCGAAGCAAATCCACGATGAAATCGAGCAAGCCGCTCAAAATGCCCATGTGGGTGAAAACGGTGGTGCTCGCGAGGATGCTCTTGGCACCGGCCCAGTGAAAGGCTTCAAACGCATTGGATGGTTCGAACAGTTCTCTATCGTCAGCTCCCGAACATGGAAAAATATTTACCGAAATCCAATGCTCATGCTGTCTCACTACGCTATCCCGATCATCCTGGCCTGCCTATGCGGTTTCTTGTTCTACGGAATTACGGACGATATTGCTGGGTTCCAGAATAGAATGGGTCTCTTCTTCTTCGTGCTCGCCGTTTTCGGATTCAGTGCTTTGACTTCATTGCACGTCTTCTCGCAGGAGAGGTTGTTGTTTGTCAGAGAGCGCGCGAATGGATACTATGCCCCAATTACCTACTTTGCCAGCAAGGTTGTCTTTGATATCCTACCGCTCAGATTACTCCCACCAATCATTCTTGGAGCGATCGTTTACCCTATGGTCGGTCTTCTTCCAGAGTGGGATGCATTCTTCAAGTTCATCCTTGTCTTGGTCTTGTTTAACCTTGCCACCGCTACCTTATGTTTGTTCATTGGTATCGTGTTTAAGGATACCGGAATTGCAAACTTGGTGGGAAGCTTGGTTATGCTTTTCAGCTTGTTGATGGCCGGGTTGTTGTTGAATCACGATAAGATTCCAGGAGCGGCGAAGTGGTTGCAAGTTGTATGTTTTACCTTCTCCCCCCTCCCGCCTTAATTCCCGTTAACGCTAATATTATAATTTGCTAGATTTCTATCTTCCATTACGGTTTTGAGGCTCTCATTGTCAACGAGGTTACTACTCTTCAACTCATTGATAGGAAGTACGGACTCGATATCTCGGTTCCTGGAGCTACCATCTTGACGACTTTTGGGTTCAACAACCAGGCTTTTTGGATGGATACTATTGGGTTGGCGGTTTTCTCGGGTGTGTTTTTAGTGTTGGGATACGTGGCGATGCACTTTTTGTTGGTTGAGAGGAGGTAGTGTAGAGCATTTTCGTTTTGGGTATAGTTAAAGAGGGGTTTGTAGAACCGGGTAGACGGGATGAGTAGGTAGACGGTAGAACTGAATGGTCATGGACTGAAGAGGGAGGAAGTGTAAGAGGTACTAGGTTAGATGACCTTTTTTCTTATTCTTGTTATTATACATGAGCATGGATATATATTTCTTTGGGAGCATGAGATCGCTTTCTTTTTCCCCTTTCTGCTTTATTGTTTCTGTTTGATTATATATCGATATCCTCTTTTTTTTTTGTATTGTCATTTGCATTTCTGAGTGCTATTGCACTTGATACCAGATCGAAAAAAACTTCTTTCTTGTTAGCATTATTATTGGTGGTTTGGGTTTTTGGCGAAAGGCATTTATATCCATTCAACATATTTTTTTTGTCGTCGCTGTTTGAGGCGGTGGCATATGGAAGGGAGGAGGTAGGTGAGAGGGAGAGGGGCGGGAGGGGAGAGAAGGGTTGGAAGAGGATAGAGAATATTCATACTATGATACCACATTCGCTCTTTTTTTAACTTGCGCTATTGATTTTGCTTGGCTCGAGTGGGAGAGATGTATATAGAAACCGA
The DNA here is from genome assembly GCA_012184295.1 of Dactylella cylindrospora. Classification (NCBI taxonomy): domain Eukaryota; kingdom Fungi; phylum Ascomycota; class Orbiliomycetes; order Orbiliales; family Orbiliaceae; genus Dactylella; species Dactylella cylindrospora. Next base: position 9,327 of record LDUD01000106.1, read on the forward strand.
TGAGGCTATAGATCAGAGAATATCGAAACCATTCGCTATAAAATGTACCTGCTAATTACGTTAAACCCTAGACGTGAATGCAAGCAAGGAGTTCGAATTGTATTTACCCGAACTTGATACACATATAAATTAGCACAGAATATAACCACGACCATGGTTCAGGCTTCCCGGACATCCCACGATAGTAATCAGCCCTAATAGCTAATTGGAGCGGAACGATTTAACCGGCATGGATCCCGACGTGTAATTCTCGAATCATATCATCGGATTGTCAGCCACAAAAGAGCAGACAACACATCACAATTGTGGCATTTTTATCATCTTAGGTCCCAGAGAGTACTTGGCCGTGGATAGCTAGCGCACATTAACATTACGCGATTCAACATCGTAACAAAATCGAAATCAGGTTTAAAATGTATTTCTCATTTCATTCGTAAATTAAATCTCCTACATTGATAACATCCAAAAAACAACAAAAAAAACAAACGCTATTACTAAAAAATACTAGCCGCCCAACTGGCGAACTGCAAATATAGAATCGAAAGTGGTTCGTTCGGCACGTCTAGACGCCGGACTTGGTTGGAGTGACAGCGCCGGTTTTCTCGTCGACGTCGCTGGACTGCTCCTGCGGAACACCATGGGTGACAGGAGTAGATTTTCCAGTGATGGCGTTGATGAAGCCCTTTCCGACGCGAGCCATGCTCTCGCGACCCTCCCAGAGCGGATAGACACCGGTGATACCGAGAGCACTGTTAAAAGCTCATGTTAGCGAGATCTGCGTTGAATTATAACTAGAGGGAGGAGGTTGGAAGGGTACTTACACCAGAGCCCAGATGATACCGACGATAACCCAACCGGTGAAGAACTTCTCGCTGAAGACGTAGCGGCTGCCGTACATTGGAATTGGCCAGAGGAGGAGCAGGCAGATGGTAAGGGTGGAAGCGACAATCTTGGCGATAAGGGACTTGCGCTTGAGGATCTTTTGCTGCTCCTCGTATTCCTCACCTTCGGCTTCGTGCTGGATGGTTCGAATGTTGGAGTCCTCCTTGAGGAATTCGGAGTCGTCGACGAGGTGGATTTCGGATCTCATGGTGGACCAGTCGTAGTTTTGTGGGCCGAAAACGAAGGTGAAGAATGGGATGAAGAAGATTGGGGAGAGGAGTGCGACGAGCTGGTTGTTCGGTATGTTAGCTTGTATTTCATTAGGAAAGATAGAAGTTAGGTATCTAGAGTACTTACGTTACCAACAAGCATAGGATCGTTGGAGCCAGTGGAGGCGACGTTGATGACACCAAACTTCTTGTAGGCAGTAACGAACCAACCGATGAAGCTGCAGCAGGTCCCAAGAATTGGGCTGGCAATGACGGCAATCTTGTTCTGCTTGGTGGACAACATGGTGCAGGCGGCTGGCAAGACGGCGGAGGAGATGACGACTCCCATCATCAAGTAGAGGTAGCCCAAGCTGATACCAATGTACCAGAGACCGACGGAGAAACCACCGATGAAGAAGGAGAAGCCAACGACAGCAATGTGGGAAAGGTTTCTGAGGCGGCGACCGGATGCCTGTGGGTTGATATAGGTGCGGTACACGTCATAAGTGAAGATGGAAGAAACGGCGACCAATTCAGAGGAGAAGGCGCTGGAGACGGCCAAGAAGAGGAGAACGAGGGCAATCAAACCACCCTGTTGGCCCATCAAGGCGACGGCGACATTGGGAAGGACGAGACCAGCAGAGACATCGGCCTCCGGGAGACGGTTTGGATAGGACGGCCAAACTGGGTTGTTCTGGAGAGCAACACCAGCAAGACCCATGGTGGTGGCGCAAAGGAATGGAATGGAGAACCAACTGATACCGCCGAGGACGTATCCGTTGAGGGCAGCTCCAATGTTGGAGGAGATGGCCTTTTGCCAGTAACCCTGATCCAAGAACACAGTTCCAAAGTTACCAACAATGTTGATAACGAAGAAGACGCCACCTTCGCGGGATCTCATGGTCAAGTAGCTGCCTTGCTCATTTCCTTCGACCGGCTCGTTCTTGGAGGCTTCGACCAGTAGGTCCCAGACAACTCTGAAGGATCCAAGTTCTGGGCTAGTGACGTAGATCTTGAAGGTGAAGATCAAGATGAAAATGATGACCAAGGCGGAGTGGGTGTAGTCGCTCATGATGGTGGCCTTCAATCCTCCAAAGACAGTGAACAAGATGACTGGGATTGGGATCAAGAAGCAAGCAGCGGCGACTGGAATGCCGGTCAAGTAGTTGACGACGGCGGAACCACCAGTCAACAACATGAGGGTGACCAAAATGTTGGTGAAGCAGGCGAACACCAAGAAGGTAATGTGGGCACCGGTTCCATATCGAGCGCGGATGAGTTCGAGGTATCTGCGTTGCGTTGAGACGTCGTTAGCTGGGTGCTCATCATTGACAGGGGGGGTCCCGTCGAGGAAATTTAAACTTACGTGTGGGCGGACGGAGCACGACGCTTGAGTTCGATAGCTAAAGACGCGAAGAGGATAATTTGAACGGTCTATACATTTCGAAACGAATTAGGATTTGATTTTACTAGAATTTAGGTAGAAGAGGGGTAACTTACGGCACCAGAGGCATACCAGAAGGGACCAGATACACCATATCTATAACCGGTGGCGGTGGACTGAAGGAGAGTAGCAGCCCAGGTCCAGCTGGAGCAGACAGCAGCAGCAATTAAACCGGTCCTATCATTGAGGCATTAGCATATCGTGTTCTAGGAGGCAGAAAACTCGTGGTAGGGCTAAGCATACTTGACGGATCGACCAGCGGTATTGAATTCTTCAGAGGTTTGAACTTCGTGGGCATATTTCCTCAAGAACCATGAAATCAACATGATCAAGAAGGCAAATCCTACACGTTACACAAGCGTGTCAGCAAATAATCCATTTCCCCGCTCGCGGACGGTGCTTTGGAGCCTTACCCAACCCGAGTCCCACCACGATGCCATAACCCTGAGCAGGTGTTAAGACCGACATTTTTGATTATCTTGTTGCTGTTACGATCTCGGTGCTGATCGAAACCAATTCTTGGATGCTGTGTTACTGAGGATTTTCCGGCGCTTGGTGAGCAGAAATGGGATCGAACGACTGGGGAAAGAGGCAGACTATATATTCGCAGATCCGGGATTTGAAGCTCTCACACGCATTCCGATCGGCGCTGACAGATTGGCAGAAGGAAGCATGCTTCAAGAATTGTTCGCAAAAGCACTATCACGGTGTTTTCCTTTCGAACTTTATGACTTTGCTTATTCCTGCCGTGAAATCTTGCTCCAACGTCGAGACGAACTGGTGGAAACGTGGGGGAAAGAAAGAAAAAAAAAAAAAATTGATACTTTGTTTTTCCATTTTTGCTTTCTTCTCCCCTCATGCCGATCATAATGAGGGTTCGGGACTTTTTTTTCATGTTTCTCTAGTCACATCCTCGTCTGGTCTCTCTTTGGGGTTCGTGTACAGGTACCGCTGCAGCATTTGCACCTTTTCAGATGCAGCAATGCAGGGGATACGCTGCAAGAAAAAACCAGCTCTGGACGAATAAAGTATTCGGGTACATGGCAAGTCGAAGGGGAAGGCAGCCAATGGAAATTGCAGGATTGCTTGAGCGGGTACCAAGCTAAAAATTAAAAGGTCACCCTACTATTCGGATTGAGGGCAGCAGTAGAAAAAAGGGTATCGTGGATCATTCCTTCTCTTGGACGCAAAACGAAGATGGTCTTCCTTGGTGTTGAAGTCCTAGTCTCATTATTACTGTATGCGGGATCCCTGTCCATTTTCGGGGTTGTAGGTGTTGATTGGTGTGGGTCCCATCCATCGTCGTATATTCCGCAGACCAAGCCTTTTCTTTCCTTTTTGATAAGAGACGCATGGCGGCGGCAGCACCCAAACGCACAAATGTTGTACTTTGGCCTTATCTTTGCATCCTACCCAACCACTAAGGGCTTTTAGAAATATTAAGCGTAAAGCAGCTTACGTTTGAAAAGAATCTCGAATAACTTTCAGGCAGGGATATACCTTCGCCCTTGTCCTCGCCCACCTGCACCCACGCTAAGTAAACCTCAAAACGTACATCACCACCAGCACCCAAGCATCCAAGCACCGGCCACCACCACCACTTTTGTTGCTATTGCCATGCAACCATGCTTGTTTTTGTTTGCTCTTTCTCGAGACATACATTAAAATTCCGCTGTCATGCAGGGTCTGGACGGCGATATAAGTTTATAGCAGAACACCACTCAATCATCGGATCATGAAACCAAGCCTCAGTCATTGACTGATCTTCTTCTACCGTTTTGTATCCCCAGCCTTTCTTTCTATTTTATTCTACATTAGCATTCAGGTACTCACGAGGAAAGATGCCTCTTTTGGCTAGTCTCTAAAATACCAACTTTCCAAACCGCAATGTTAAAGCCGCCGTTTAACATGACTTGGATATCTCTTGTGAGGCAATGCGATAAAACTATATTCTCAATATTATTAGTTTTCATGCTAAGAGCTCTTAAGAATGAATTTTTCATGTTGATTTTCTTGCCACAATCTATGCATAAAAATATGTCCAGACCGTATACCTGGCTATCTCTTGATACGACCCCATTAGAATATCAAGTACCATTGATCATCGGTCAGTAGACCCCACCGGTTTGCATTTTTTAATTTTTAATTTAGCGCCAAATAGAAAGAAAATTCAAAAATTGTAGGATTTATCACTTGATATCCGTGCATATCGAAGCCGTCTACAGAGCCAAGTTTTAATAATGCATGGCGATAGACTTGTGATGAAGTTTGAACGACCCACATTTCCTGTATCGCTCCATGGTTGTACGTTTTTGTGGGTACCTGACATCAATTCTTCATGTGGATTACCTGCATGTGGGTGGATCAAAGAGCTCTAGACAAAAGAAAAACGGGACCTGTCAACATTCCACAACTTGCATTTGCTCTATATTTTTCTATAACTAACTTTCAGCTATAGCTAAGAGTAATCGAAATTCGTAACATGTACCTGAATAGCCGAGTTCTTCGTCTACAAGTTTTTGGTTTTTTACAGCTAGTTCGTTAAGAAGATTCTGTTAAGATCACCACGATCGGTCGATGATTCCTGACGCCACTCCGTCTACAGAGTTACACCGCACTTATCTGATCTGCGTGGGTTGGCTGTCTGGTATGTCCACTCGATGACAGAAAGCTTCGAGTAAGCGTTTTCTCCCGCTTGGACGAACCCTCCAACGGTAAGATCAGCCCATTTTGCTGGATTCTTGTCAACGGCGGGTCAGCATTAACACGCCGTTTCCTAGGTATTCGTAAGCTTCCATGCTTTATTCTTCTGTGAGTTTTCTTTTTTGTTTTTCTTGTTTTTTTGCTTCTTGAATAATTCCAGTCCTTTATTGCCTATATCAAATCATACTGATCTCATTCCGGAATAATTGTTTCTGTACCTGAATATCAGTTTCAATGGCTTCCCACCCGCACTCGCAATGCAATGCGCATTGGTACGCCGAGACCTCGGACAAATCCGCAACACTTGTGTGGGTTGACCCGCTTTTGGTCTTAAAAAGGTATTTAGCCTGGCACTTGGCTGGACTGTACGTACCGCCACGACTTTTAAACCCTCCCTAGCGAAAAATACTATGAGACGAACCATTACAAACCAGACTGCTTTTCCAGCTGAGGACTCAAAGATAAGCTTGCAGCACGCTACGGGATGCAAGTGCCCTGAGACTAACCACATAAGTACTAGTCGTGTGATTTAGTATGGGCGTGTCCCCCACCTTTCCATCATACTTGGACTTTTGCATTTCCTGTTCTCCGATAGTCTCTTTCTTGACTTGGCTATTGAGACGAAACAGTATTTCTCGTGGTTTTTTGTGTTACAAGAGATGGGAAAAATATGATATCCTGCACGCCCAGCTTGACCTTTGAATTTCTACTCGAGAGGATCTTACCGACATATCCGAGTTACCCCTCTTGAATAATTTTTTTTTTTTCTTTTCGCACCCGAGATTTCAAAATTCAGGTACCCGAACGAAAGAGAAAAAAGGAACGAAATATTGCCCTACCTCAGAAAGTGATTTGCATATACCCCGTCTTGGAGATTAATCAATCGTGAGATCATCAAGCATTTGGAAACACAGAACACATGAGACGATCTGACTGGCCATGGTGATGGGAGTCCCTAAGCTCGTGTGATGTTCTGGAAAGAAACTTGGAATTTTCTGACAAGATCTCCCGAGTTTCTACCACGGCGAGCAGGCAATCCGCAATCAAAGCAGATCTTCAGGAACGAAACGTCACAGGCGGGCAAACATAGCAGATCTATGTATTGGATTCCAAATTACATGAATCGTTAGCTTATGGTTCAAACTTCTTCAATCCGATCGAGACGATTCTCAACCCAGCCACATCTCGTACTTCAAACCGAGGTACTCGACGCTCGGCGTGCATGTACCTGTAGTACAAAAATATTAATAGTGGTTTAGCGTTGAATATGTACCTAAATGGTGCATTTCTATGTACGAATACACTGTAAGTACATATGCAGGATCTCGTCACGACGTTTGAATGCAGCACACACTCACTAGCAGATCTTATCTGGCGGTGCCACACCCTCTTCCCAATTCGAGATCCAATGAAAAAATATTTCTAAATATTTTTTTTTCTTTCTTATCAGAGTCCTCACGATAAGATATTTGATCACGAGGGGTATGTATGCAGCTCCAAAGACACTAAGGATGCTCAAACCTCTTTCAGCATGGGGGCAGTGATGCTTAGCGTTGCATAAGCTTGCATGATAATCAGGTACCAAATGCAACCGAGCTTCGCTAGCTTGTCCTTTGTGATTGCTTTAACCAGGATCATGAAGTTGAAAAAACCCACCTTAAAATATTTTTCAACCACTTACGATTGGACGGAAGGATCGTGGGAGGGCCATCTGGGGGTGGATTTTCAGGTACGGTTTTTTTTTCTTCTCCCTCTTGCGCAAGAATGGTATCCACATCTGTGGGATCAAAACTGGTACCTGCATGTAAAATGCATCCAGCCTCGACCCCCCAAGACTAGTCGAACTCTTTTCGCTCTCCTCCTAACCCCCCCTTGCTGAGCGTAACTGTATGTGGAGAGTTCAGTATCACAACATGATGACGTTGAAATTTCAGCCGCTGATCAAGCATTTTGACATCCCACGAATTTGGGCTTGTGATCATCTCCTCTTGCATATGCGAGACGAGCTGGACATAAAATAGATGTTATTTTTTTGATGATATTCTGCATCAATTGTTTGCTCTAACTCGAAAATAGTTCAGCCCAATTTATATCGCGATATCGGCCGAGCTTTCTTCGGGAGAACGGAACCTAGCCATAGTAAGCAATGACCTGATACTCAGATTCTATAGGATCCTTTGGTATTTTATTACCACAGGGTGCCGGTTTGTGACCTCGTGAACCGCGTTGAATACGTACCTGGTATGGACCCTCAATTCGTATTCATGAGCAACTTCCTTATTCGGCTCGCTTCGCCTATTGTGGAGATTGACGAGCGAAAGTCCTCCATTAAGTAAGGGAGGGATCGGACAGCTCATTAAAATCGAAACATCCAGGAACACGGAATAATATCAGGCCTCCTAGTCATGTATGCTTCGCAATTTTTAGAATCTCCAAAATCAAGTCAAGGATTGCATTGATCCAGTCTATTAATCCAGTCGACCCTCCTCTCTAGTCATTTTTGTTTATTCGCCCTAAAAACGCCATCTATGCACCTCCTTGTCATGAGGCTTGAGGCTTGAGGGGCAGTCGCTTGACCTGCCCCAAAGCGAGTGCGAGGCGAGAAAGTGGGGACAAAGGTAACATGTACAACAAAAACAACACTCCAGCACGCAGACTCTCCACTTTAACCGATGAATGGACAGTCAGAGCCCTCAAGATAGACATGATGTCTTTCCTTCAAAGATATTCCGAGTTGGAGATATCCGTGAGAATCGTTGCTATCTTGAGATATGTAGACGCATATGCCGCTGAAAAAAAATTTTTCCTTCGTATCTCGGTTATTTTCATAAGCTATCGTATTCCCCACATCATGCATCTTTATCAAGCTGGCTAAATTTGGTGACACGAGGAATCGATCCGGGATATCACAAAGCCGATAGACCTTTTGACTTGGCTCTTCATTTTTACCCCTCTTCAAATTTGCAAAATATTCATTTCAATTCTAGAGTAGGGAGGCCTTCCCCCTGATCTTTTCAAATTTTCCAAAACCTAAGTTCTGCTTTCTTGTGGTTGACTCCTTTCTTCAAAATTGCGGTCTAAGTTGGAGGGGGCTATAGTTCTCAACTGACTTGCTTTTAGTCCTCTTATTCATAGCGCAGCTGCATAGGAAATACGATATATCGTTGGTGATATGTCCTTAGAAGACTCACTCCTTCATAGTGTTTTGGTTGCCATCGTCGATTCTCATACAGCATGCGTCGTTTTAAGATTTACGATTGTCTTCAAAAAATTTTCGTCTTGGTTTCACATTATCGAGCCTTCCACTGGGTTCCGCGGCCTGGATGATATCTTTTAAATACGTATTCGAGCTTGAGTCAGAACTAATAGACAGGCTGAAAGACGGTTCGAACAGGCACTGGGTATAGCGAAAGTTCCTAGCATTGGAAATATCACTACTAACGACTTTGAATATTATTAGACCATCCAGGATCCCTTAATCCACCTGCGATAATACATAATCCCCACGGTTATATAGCTTGTTCTATGTTGCAGATTTACTCGTAATATTCGACAAGCTCGATATAGAAACGAAAGCAGGGTCATAAGAAGGGCCTGTGACTATTAGGGTGATGTCGAATGCATCTTTAAATACCGATTGAGATCCGGGTCCTACAGTATGCTCTACTCATCAAGGACAGAGATGGAAGACTGAACTCGTGGTGAACGTCTACTAGCGGTGGTGTTATTGCCGCTAGATTCTGGATGATATGAGTTCTACCGCAATTCTACAATATATATCGTTTTACGTGGGCCGGGTTGCGTCGGTGGTACACCAGGTCGCTCGACGAGGGTGTTGCGGGCATGGAAGATCACCCCAGGGAAGACCTGCAAAATCCCAACGTCATTACATACACTCCTACTTCGTCCTTCTTCCCTCCTCACCTCCTCCCTATCGCCTCATCACCACCATCATCATTGTCCGTCTTCTCTTCGTTCCCATAGTCTCACCGTGGCGTCATTGGAGTTCTCATCCATCACAATACCTCTCTCATCTTAATTTGAAGAATCTTTTGGAGTTCCTTCGTTATACAGGTTTGCTAGTTTTGATATTCTAGTTCCCGTAGACATGCGAGTTCCACAGCTACTGCCCATGGCCTTCTTGGCCTTGGGGCTGCAGTTCAGCCTTAAAGCAGAAGCAGCTCCAGGAAAGCTCCACAAGCGTAACCCGTGAGTATATTCATCATTTCATTCTCTACTAATAAAAGGATCCTACCATTACTGAAGGCTTCCACTTGAAGAAACCCTAGGAGGCCCCATTGCCGGGAGTACCAATACCTGACATAACTTCCACTAGCTATTTCTTAATCAACTTTGTAAATAACGGAAACTGAAAAATATCATTTCTTATAAACCCAGTGCTTGACTTGGTCCCCTACCTACCTTTTCTCCTTTGTGATATTTACTATATTTCCTGCTTCCAAAGCGGTTCTGGACTTCTGAACCTCTGTCTGGATAGCACTTACGTATCTCCTTCAAGGTTACTCTAGTTTAGTATTAAGCTGACAACTCGGATCCAGGTATTCTCCGAGTGACCCAGAGACATCTTCTGAAGCTCAACCTACTCCAATTGGCTACAATTATGGATTCATCACAAGCTCAGTTTCTGCTCCTGAGATGACAACAACTGTTTGGGACCCTCATGTGTCCAATTACGTTCCAACCTGTTTTGATTGGGTTCTTTGCTATTCCTGTCCTGGAGGCTACTCTTGTCCAACTCCGAAGCCGAAGCCGAAGCCGGAACCAACCCACACTTCTTTGGTCATTCTTCCAACTTGCAGCTCTTGGAAGGCATGCCCCGAGTGTCGTGGTGGCTATAAGTGCTGGAAGCCAAAGCCAACTCTTACAAGCCCTGGTGCAGAGCCAACGTCGTCTGGTTTGACAGTTACTCCAACTTGTTCCCCATGGAAGTACTGCTACAATTGCGTTGGGGGATATACTTGCCCAGCTAAACCGGTATCAACTATCGCCACTACAAGTATGGCCTCTAAATACTATTTGCCAGTTTCCAGTCTTGAGCTAACATACAGCAGCTAAAAAACCTCGAATCTACCCGACTTGTTCAGACTATATCCCTTGTTCAACTTGCAAGGGCGGGTACACCTGCCATGTTATTACCAAGGGAACCGGGCTTTCGAGGCATACAGATGAGCTTCCGACTTGTTCTGACTTTTTCCCATGCCTTACATGTCCATTCGGTTGGAGCTGTCCAACTCCTGCTCCCACTTCTGCTCCACGCAAGACCTACAGTATCACTATCACAAAGGGGACGACGTATACCACCCTAACCCAATACATTCCCGGATATTGGCCAACATCTGTTCCGACGGAGACTTCAACTACATATAACTGGGCATCGTATGAGCAGCCGGTATGCACAGATTATATCGTTTGTCCGGCGTGCCCTCTGGGATACTATTGTCCAAACAGTCCGCCAGAGACCGTGGCTCCGACTGGGTACTATCCGGCCTCACAGGCGTCCCCTAAGTCCTCCTACCCACTCCCTCCCTGTGACGACTACATTGTTTGTCCGATTTGCCCACAGGGATACTATTGCCCGGATCCGCCAACCTCAAGGACTACGTCAACATATAATCCGGCCTCATATGAGCAACCTACCTGCCCTGATTATATTGTCTGTCCGGATTGCCCTCTAGGATATTACTGTCCAAGTCCCATAGCTTCATCCAACACGAAACCATATTATGTTCCAACGGATCCCGAGACGCCAGGGGGACCGATCTACTATAACTCTGCACCTGGCGAGACTACAACGAACGGCGATAGCTACTATGCAAGTCCACCGGTTTCATCTGCTCGTGGTCAGAGTCCCTATATTCCATCGACCACCTATTATATCGGCCTTCCATCCACAACTTTGGTTGTCACTCCTACTTGCTCAGAATATGTTTTGTGCCCTGTTTGCCCTTATGGGTATTATTGTCCGTCAGAATCCCCAACATCAAGCCGGCCGGTATATTACGACTCCGGGTCTGTCGAGCCGACATATGTTTATCCCCCCACTCCGACACCAACAGAAAATCCTTGTGATGTCTACGTATTCTGCCCTGAATGCGAACTTGGCTATTCGTGCCTTATAACAGCCACGAGTAAACCTTCAAAGAGCTATATACCATATGGTACTGCGAACCCGCCCTTACTGAATCCGTACCTCCCCCCGGTTTCCTCTCCTATCCCAAGTATCGACGGTACCTATGCTACCGCATCGGAGGACACTGGATACAAATCAGCTACTATTCCTGTTCCTGCAGTTCCCACCTGTGCGGTTTACATCCTTTGCCCAACCTGCCCCTTGGGTTACTACTGTGCTTCGACGGTTGAACCAACATTTGCTTCGTCTACCAAGTATGGCGTCGTCCCTACTGGCTATATCGAGTCTGTCTATACGACTGCCCTCATGCCAACAATTAGTAGCTGCTCTAGCCTTACCCGAACTATAACGGTAACTAAAACTCGGGATGTCTACCACATTTACAACACTTGTGGTTCTGATCCATATGCTATGCTATCCTCCTTCGTTATCCCAACAGTGACTGTCACTCGATGTGATCTCTCCTATCCGGTGATCCCTTCTATCTATACTCCTCCAGTCGACCCTACGTCGAGCGATTATGAGTAAGTACCTCTCTCTCAAACAGGTTGGAGTCGCCACGACTAACAGTGACACACAGGTGCCTTACCTGCACTTCGGATAATTCATTCTATACTCTCTCGCGCCCAACCGACTTTGGACCACTTTCACTAAGCAATTGGGGCCAGAATGACAAATATCCCGACGAGACGCCATATTGTAAGTCGCATTCATGCCCTTTGCGGTTGATTTTGCTATTTCGTGAGGTATATATTCTAACAGCTACTGAAGCACCGACACCGACGGACACTTATGAGCCACTAGCACCTACAGATCCGTATTTCCCTCCAGGGCCGACAGACTTTTATGAACCGCCAACACCTACAGACCCATATGTCCCTCCAGGGCCAATAGATCCTCATGACCCACAATCTCTCAAGACAAGCACTTCTTGCGCTTGGAAGCCTTGTGATGGCGGATATTATTGTGAAACTTGCCCGCACAAATGGTACTGTCCGACTCCAAAGGATAGTCTCTCTCCCGCTCTATATCTTCCAACAGGTGTCGGTGAAAGGTAAGGGAGTCTTCGAGGTAATGATAGACATCCTGTTGAATTTTTTTATTCTTGCTTTTACGGCGCTCGAGCCCTATTTTTGTGAATTGCTTGCAATGTCTGCTGGTTTTCAGTTTGCCCTCTTCTTCCGCCAAGGCTCACGCACTGAAGTCTCGGCTATATTTTTTATTGTGGAGGAGATATGGGATATAGATGGAACTGTTTCTTTGTTTCGTTTTTACTTTTACATACCTTTAATAGGGAATAATCGCCGTCTACCTATATCGCTGGTGGATGCTCCTGCAGACAAGCACCGAAATATTTTCCTGCGTTCTTCTAGCGTTCTAATCACGGAATGACGTTGCTCATGTGCGCTGCATGTATTCTAGTCTGCTTGCAAATAACGAATGAGACACAAATGATGATGATGATAATAAAAAATTTTCATGGTGAATCAATCCTGCTTTTTATCCTATATCTTCTACAATCCTGAAAGCGAGATCTCAACCGAAGCCTCACCTGAACTGTGGCTTTAGGGAAGGAGCCTAGCAACTTAGGGAAAGAATAAAATTTTTACTTTGGAAACCCATGGTGACATTGTGGCTATGAATATATTTCAAACATGACCGGTCTTCGCGGATGCGTTTATGGACGGTGGTAGTCACGCAACCCCAAACCTCGGAGGGGAGAGATGAGGCTCTGTAGGATTAGGTAACTGGTGCAATGTGGTTTAGGAAAATTTCGCCTAGTGGAGGGTTTTAGAGTCGGGTTCTCCCGTCTATCTGTAGGTCTGTCTAGTGGTAGCTAGAGCTATAGGGACATAGTTGGATATAGTCTACTTTTTCTCGGCTTTTGCTATGCGTATATGGCCGTCGGACCGATTTTTTTCTTTCTGTTTGCTATGCCGTGACCAGGTGACTCGGTGGAGTTTGGTATTTTGGATTTCGAGACGTCATGGTCTTCTTTTGTGTCGTTGCACGTTGTGTCATTTGTTAAGGCGCGGTTAATGAGATTTCATATTGCGATTGGCAAATCAATTGACGAATCGCGGGCGGTTGAGGCTATAGGCACGCATAGTGTATCAGGTATGATGACGCTTGGGCACTTTTTTTGCGGGTTTGGTGGTTATGATTTGCGTTGGAGATGTGGGTTTTTTTTTTACTATCAACTTTTTTGGTGAGAGGTGAGTCGGAGTATACGAATTACCAATATGCTTAGTTTTACGTAGAAGGTGCTAGACCGCGGACTACAGTCTTACGAAAGCTGCGGTTGCAATAATAGTTGCAGAGTTGGACAAGGCAGTAGCAGGCGGTGAAGTAGTCGTCAGTGGCCAGTGTTAGCTACGTATATCTTAGGCATACAGCGGATGGAGGCCGGTTATGCCACCGAAATCTGCGACAAACAGAACCTGGCCCTTTTGGATATCCCCCAAAGTGGAAGCTTTAAACCAACCGTGGCTGGATAAGGAATGAATGACAAAGAAAACCCCTTTTTAAACGCGGGATGATTTGGATTTTCCTCTTGATAGCCCAAGCAGTTGAAGCCTTATTCCTTTGATCGTGGATAAAGGATTTTGCTAATATTCGAAGAGGGGGGGTGGGTGGTCTCTTTTTTTGCATTTCGTGTAGGCCTGTTGTATCGGCCTGATGAGCTTATTTTAGGTATTATCACTTGCTTTAACGAAGGACGATGCGAGCGAAAAGGAGATGATTGGATGACGTGGGAGATGGGGAATGGAAGGAGGGATGGAGGGAGACAGGAGAAGGGACATCGAGGAAGCACTTGTACATGCGAGTATTGGCAAAGGAGGTTATCTACAGCTATCTATCGCATCGCATCGCACCCGAGGCCTGAAGCCAAGGAAGATAGCAACTTGAGGAAGGTGATAAGATTCCATCGGTACAGCCGTTGCATAAGCTGTCTAAAACGGCGAAGGGAGGTTTTTCCAACATGACTAGCATCGCAGGTCAAGTGAAGCCCTAATGTGGAACGCGGGAGCGCATGCATAGAGGGGAAAAGGTGGCGTAGGTGATAAAGAGGATATGAAGACGGAAGCTACAGGAGAACGAAAAATCCAAATGCAAATGACGATAGAGGAGGGTGTGGTCCTGTGATCTCTGGTTGGGCAAGTTTGCGTGGATGAAGGGCGCTTTGGAGGCCAGAGGTCAGTGGGTGTGTCTGACGACCTTAATTTCTTCGCCTAGCTGGAGGATGAGATGAAGACACACCCCTGCATGCTGCAGATATCGCGTATCACCATAGCTTATTACTTGAAAGGCTTCATTTTTCAAAAGCGCAAAAAGATAACACGTTTTCTCATCTCGGCGGGCGAGTGATGAGCCGTTTTTTTGATTTTGAGTTTTGAGAGGTTTAATTTCTTTGGTATATTAGGTATATTGTATAGTATATTGTCAAGAACCCTTATATTTTGGCGGGGGAGACGCAAGGCCCTGGACATATCTACATTAAATTGAACTCGCGTTTTTGCTTTCTTTCGGGGTGGAGCTGCGGGGCAACCCCAAGAAAAAAAAAAAAAAAGAAGGCAACAAGGCCTGGTGCACTGGCCAGGTGAGCATAAGGCTTTTCCCTTTGACATGAAGGTTTCAGGATATCTTCACAGTTGGACGGGTGATTCAGTAAGACGCTATGGAAAAGAAGGCTGCGGACCTGGGTTTTTCCATCCAGAAAAAAAGGGTCCGAGAGCTCGTGGATGCATGTAGATTAGATGCAAGATATCGAAGATTCTTTTTGCCTCAGCATACAAGCAACAAGAGTGAAACCCCATGATGTATCGCTTGCGGGGGGGAAGGGTACATCAATTGCGTATTCCCATGAGATCTTTGGGAGAAGTTTCTTGGGCTTCAGGATCCAAAGAGTCGAATCGAAATGCACGAGCGAGGGGGAATGTGGAATGCTAGTGGTCAGACCATGCGTTCGCTCAATCTATGCAGATCTGGGGAAAGCGTGGTTATCACAGCTTTTTTTTTTTTTTTCATTCTCCGACTTCCTCTGAGGCTTCATCCGAAAAAACCAAGAGAGGGAAATAAATAACGATGCAAGCTATCGGTGATGCATCAGGGTTTAACTTGCTACCTAAGGTTCAGTACGGTGCTCGATCTCGGGCGTACATCAAGGCAACACATTAAACGGATTGCCACGCCTGATATCATTCATTCATTCATTCATTCATTTATATTCCAACGTTGTCCCTTGTCAACGGTGCAAGCATGTTTGACGAGATGAATGCGAGTTTGTCGCTCTTGGCGACTTTTAAATTCCTTGATGGAGGTCGAGGCTGCCGAAGGATTGGCTGGTCAAGCTAGGCACAGCAAGGGTGTCTTCCCCTCCTGGAGTATCTGATCTGCCTACGGGAAAGCCGCTCCTCAGCTCAGGATTCTTGCTCGCCTCATATTTTCAGTTCAGGCAAATCTGAGGTTTTGTTTGGGCAAGTTGGCTTGGGGAGCCCAATAGGAGTAGCAGCAGGTCTGGCTGCGTAAGAGACCAGTCGCCGGGAATGGGTTGGTGGGCAGCCAGTCCATTATGTATGCGTAGTGTGTAGCGTACTCTCCCCAGGCAGGCAGGCAAGCAAGCAAGCAGGCAGGCACTGCAAGAATAATAATATGAAGGGCAATGGGCGATGGTGGTGGGTACGTTTGGGGTCAAAAACAAGGCGACCCGTTCGATCATGCTGATTGTTGTTTTGCTTTTTCTGCGGAGAACGAGGCGAGGCGATTGAGCAAGAACACTGGTCGCCCGCATTCCAATCTGCCTGCCTGCCTGCCCTCGCTTCCTCCCCTCTCTGTCTCTGTCTCTCGCTCTCGCTCTTGCACTCGTCCTCATCCTCCTCCCCGCTTCGTTCATTTTCCTGTCCAGCCCACCACAGGAATCCGCACCCTCTTGTTTGTTCTTTTGCAGAGCATACAACATACTTACTTAGTAGTACCCTTCAGGTTCAAAGGAAAATCCTCCCCAAGATCAGATCAGCTTTTGAGGAGAAGCTGGTGCGACCACCCACACACACCTTTCTTTTCTTTTCTTTTTTCTGATTTTCGAGGTCCGCCTTCTTTTGATTCAAATAGCCGCAATTAATTTGCTATCCCTTCTCGCCCTCTTTTTTTTACATCTTTTCCTTTTCCTTTCTTCCTTCCTCTCCTCCCACTGGCCCCACAGCTGATATATTCTTCCAAGTCCGGTAAACAGCACGGCTACAAGTAAAAAAACATAACAATCAACCTGTGTGATTCTGGTTCTATATATTTTGAGAATCTTCTCCCGAGGTATCAAAGTCCAACAAGAATTTTAAACAAGTTTAGATACCCTTTAGCATACTCGGCGTTTTTTTGGTCCCTAAAAAGAAAAGGAAAGAAAAGGAATCCGACAACAGAATACCTTTTTCTTATATTCTCTCTCCTCTATATTCCTAGATACCCCAAAACGAACAAACCTGCCTCTAGCAAATTAGATTCCATAGCAAAAAAAAAAACCCCTTCCTCCTCTGCAAAGAGAAAAAAAACAAACAATCCTACCCTCAATACGCCCTGACAGTCAAACAAAAAAAGCCGATAAACCAAGCTTTAATTTTGGACCCTTCACCTCCGTGCGTGTGACATTCGTCGAACCCTCCTCGAGCGTTGGAAATACAGAGAAGTATCTCTCTTTGTATACCCATAGAAAATCCACTAACCAATAGTCCCCTCGATCGATTACAGAACACACGCACACTCCAACAAAACAAGGCCATATTTTCTGGTTCCCGTTTTCTTGTCCTGTACACAACATTAATATTTGGATCTATTCTTCTCTCCCTGGACTACCTGGATATATAACAACAATGCCTGCAGAAAGGACTACCCGAGGAGCGTCTTCTACCGGGTCCGTTAGGGTCACTCGATCTCGTAGGGATTCCTGTACATCCAACGGCTCGATACCAGATACCAATGGATTCCGGCCAACATCTCCTTTCCGACCTACTTCACCAATGTTTTCTCCTTATGGCACCCTCACCCCAGCAAATTCTCGCCCTGGCAGTCCGTTCAACAAGAAACACCTTGCCCGCAATTTCAGGAACACCAACTCTAGCAACCAGTCTTTCACAACTCTCTTGGCCCCGGCTTCACCTCCTCAATCCGCGGATGGCTCGGTAAGCAATAGCATGGAATTGGATCCCTCCACGGTGACCTGGGAATGTGCGACCGCGGTGGTCGAGAACCAAAAGGTTCAAAGTATCTATGAAAAACCCGTTTACTCCAAAGATGGTCAGGTTATCTCTCATGGCAAGGTCTTGACCAAAACCGTGACGATGACTATTACTACTACCATTGCCAGCACTGAAATCCTTCATCCCAATGAGGAAGGCTATCAGGATAGCATTGAGAGGTATAGGAAACAGCAAGAAGAGCAGCAGCGAAAGCGGCAGCAGCAGCAACAAGAAACCCTCAAGCAAAACAAGCAAGAAGATGTCAAGTCGGAGAGCAAGTCTTTTCCAGAAGCATTTTCTCCCGATGAGACCACCGAGCAAGAACGTCGTGAATTCTTCGCACGAAATGCTCGTCTGCAAGAACACCTCCGCAAAGCGAAATACCATTCGCCGTCTCCGAGTCCGCCACCGCCGACCTCCCCGACAATTCAAAATTTGAATTTGAGTAAGCAGGAGTGAGCTCAGGAACCCTGGTATGCAAAAAAAAACCCCGGATCTGGTTCTGTCTTTGTGAACAACTACCCTGGCCTGGCCTCTCCCTCACCCTCCTGCTATTGCTTCCACCGCGTGATAGGAGGTAAGTAAACCACCCCTTCCCACTTCCAATGTATTCACACCTATAGCGTCTCCCGCCCTGGATCTTTACCCGGATTTCCTCTTGGGCCCTGCTTTTTCTGTTTCTGTCTCTCTTGGACTCTTTTATTTCTGGAAACGTCAACTACTTGCCCTCATGCCTTCCCCAGCATGGTACCGTAACACGTACCTTCTGATGATGGACTGATTGCCTGGATTGCCTCAGCCAACTTGTTACTGGTGTCTGGCCATTTCACAATCTATGGATTTGAACTTGTGGAACCCTGTTTGCCTTGAACACCGACAAATCAATTCAACTTTGATCGCCTCTTTGGCCACTGGAATCCAGGACGCATCCACTCTCCCTAATATATGGATTATACTTGGCTCTACATTCTGAATCTTTACGACTGCTCCCGAAATGGACAACTTCGTAAGGACCCGGACCGGAACCACCAGGTTATCCGGGATTCCCCACCACCCACAATATGAAAATCTTGTGGTCTCATATTCTCTCCAGGACCTTGGACCTTGGACCTTGAAAAACGAAAAAAAAAGAGAATCTGGTATTATGGAACCTCGGAAACTATCTCTGGAGCTTCCTCTAGTGGACCCTGTTTTTCCTTAGGGGGTATGTTGACCATCCTGTTGACATGCTAACAGAAACAGCTGGACCCATCTTTTACAATCTGGTTTTCACCAAAAAGAACCCACTCTCTTGACCATGATTGATATCGTTGCTTCTCGTTTACTTTCCTTTGTACCTTCAGCGAGCCCGATAATACTTGTATCTCCCTTCCCCCGCTCTCTTGTTTTTACCCTTCTTATCATGTATACCCCAACCTTCGCTACTTTTAAATAAATTTGTCTCTCCCTCCTGTCTCAATTCAACTTTTTATATCTTTGACTGGTCTCGTCACCACCCGCCACATTTTAATTACAATTATCGACAGAAATAGTCTTGAGGACGTTGAAACAAACGTTGGTATGTCCTTTTTAATGTTAGTCTAATGTCTTCTTCTTTTGCTTTCTTTGTAAGTTAGTGAAATTTTTTGGAAGTACTGGTTTCTTCTTCTAGCTAGTTTAGCATCCTTTAATAGTTTCGTGACTTTTTTTTTGATTTTCTGCTTTTAGTTTATATGGGATATGGGAACCTCGGACGTGCGGTGTTTTTGCTACTTCTCGATACTTGGTAATCGCTGGTACTTTTTTTTCCCCCTTTGCTTTTTGATTGATACTCGTTTTTACATCGCTATCGATATCGTCATCGTCATTTTTTTCTTGTTCGGGCTTTGCTTTTTTTAAAATTTGGCTTTTTACTCATGCTCTTCTTTTTTTTTTGTTCAAGATACTTAGTGAAGAAAATGCAACCTCCAACGTAAACTTGGGCGAACGGCGATAAAGGAGTCAGCGGCCAGAGCCTTATACTTTGAGAGCCTTATAGAAAAATAAAAAAAAAAATTAAGATTGAATAGAAGTAGTGAATGGTATTCTACTGTTTGATTTGAATGGTGCTTTCCTCTGCGGAACAACGTTAACGTGAAAAAGCTAGGCTAGAAGGGCTATACGGGTCTACGGCCTTGTGTTTTTTCCTTCGTTTCTGCTTCTTGAGGCTTTTACTTTATACAGTGTGCAAGTATGCAACTATGGTTTAGGCGTGAGCTTTTCATTTACTTGGGGTATTTTGGAAGCCTTGCGTTTTTGGATCGGTGTGGAGATGGTGAAGTTGGAACGGAAGGGCGAAAGGATTCGAAGATGGTATGCTACGGCATAGCCTCTTGATTTCCCTCTCCTTTTCGCTTTGATATTAACACCGTTAGTGGAGTAAGTAGGTAACTAAGAGTTTACTTAGGCTGCACTCGCTCTTTGCACTCCAGGGGTTCCTTTTTCGGGCCAGCTTAGCTTTGTTTTCCGCTTTGCGGAGTTGGGGTTGGAGTTGGGGCTTGTGAGTTTCAGAACGGGTGAGGCTTTGAAGTTTTGCTAGATATTGGAAGTGTGTGGTTGTGAAGTGTGGGATATGCGGGTGGATGGGGGCATTTTGGGTAACCTGCAGTTCTGACGTGGTAGTTTTCCTCGCTTCTAGGGCTTTGGAGCTATGGGGTTGGATGGTTGGATCTCCTCCCTACCATCGTGATATTTTCACCTACTACCTTTTTCCGTTTATGGAGATATATGATGGCTCACTCGTAAAGCAAACATACAAAACGTCAAACTCAACGTCACGGCAGTATCACCGTCGTCCACTGCGAGGGGACGTTTTCACATTTCGAGTCATACCTCCTCCGTTCGGCTTTTCAAGATAAGCTCGAGCTTTAGTTTTTTCCCCACTCCCATCTTGCACTATTGTCAAGGATCCGTCAATGAAGCCATAAACGGAAATCTTCTGGAAGATGGATAGGTGTTCCTTCTTGAACATTCTGGAAAACAGAGGGAGGTGTGAATACAATCATTTGTGAACGGGTATTGTGCAACATGAGATTATGCAGTTTTCCTCGTTGATGGGATGTGGAGGAGGGTTATTCATTGTATTTGCGATATTGAATTGGGGCAGATGGCGTATGGATGGCGTCTTTTGGATGTACTGGAGGGAGGGGGGGGTAGGAGGATTTAGGGGAGGGAAGAGAGGCAAAGGTATACTGATAACTATAGGCGAGATGCAGAAGTTTGCTTGGAGGATCAGGATACCCAGAAGGTGGTTTATGAAGATGAGGAAGGCTGTAGATGATGTAAACTCGTCGTAGAAGGGGTTCGAAGGTGAGAAATATTCTATATCTATATCGGCCTCCGGTTTTTCGCACCTGCACTCGAGAGATGTACTCCGAACCAGTTACTATCATTAGATCTATAGAACCTATCGATGAGTAATATCCTCTCGATATCTATCCTTCCCTATCATTGAAATTTACTATACTTCTTAAAACCAAAACCTACCACGATGATATCCATACGAAATGAACGTCAAACTCGACCTCGGAGCAACTCCATGCCCGCTATTCATCTGAATACTCATTTCCCACCACTAATCAAGCAATACCCTCGGCGACGGTCCGTCTTTCAAACAAACCCGTTCCAAAATGTCCTCTCATATCTTTCTCGAGAGAGATTCCAGCCGGTTGGAATCCGAGAGAAGTTCAGATATCCCCGTGGCGAGAGATATAGAGGGGCTGCAGGTGGCGCACGACCCTCCTTGACTCGAAGAGGGCCGTTTAGACGAAAGGTAGGGGTGGAGAGACCTATTGTTCATCAAACTGAACTTGCGACTCCTCGAAAGGACGAGATATCTTGCGAAGAGTCCAGTGAAGGTTCCAGCGACAGCTGTAGTACCTGTTCATGCTCCTGCTGCAACGAATGCGAGTCGGACTGCGGCACAGCCGTCGGCACTGATCATGAAGAACCATCCACTACAAACTCTGACGACAGCAACGAGAATAGCAAAGTCAAAGTTTCACCAAAGCCACCTGGCGAATCAAGCAAAGACTGGCCCTCACTCCCCAACCTAACCCTCCCAAAAACTTCAGAAGAACCCTCAATCCCCATCGTAATCCCCAAAACCAACCCTCCCCCTCCATCCAACAACCCACAAACCCCATCACACCCGCGCCCTCTCTCACTCCCCCTCCATCCAGACCCCTATCACATCCACCAATACGACTACCCCACCCTCCCCCCGTTCAACCGCCCCGACCTCCCAATCCCCCTCTTCAACCACCTCTCCCAAACAACCCACTGCCCCCGTCTAACCGGCCAATGCTGCCGCTGCGGTTCCCGCGGCCGATGTCGCCACCTCCACCCTTCCTGGATCTTCCCGGAAAACCTCCTAAGCTCACTAATCCGCCATTCCGCGGGAGGATTCACCGGCAGCGGTAGTATCTACTCTTCTTCCTCTTTCGGTCCCGGTGGGCGGGAATACGCTCTAATCCACGGATACCCGGAGTACGAAGCTTACATCCAATGTCCCTGCGGGAGGGGTTGCAGATGTGAATGCATTTCCAAGGTTCTGCTCCAAGGACGGGAACGGGAAAGAACCGTGCGGGAGAGAAGGAGGGTCGAGGTTCACAATACAAACACCCACACCACCAATGCAAATTTCCCCAGCAGAGGTGGCGGGTGTTACCGCTGCCAAACCTGCCCGCACTCAACCCGCGGTCATCACGGGAGAAACTGCATCGACTGCACCAGGGAGTACTGTCCCGATGAGTGCTACAGATGCACCCGGGGCGACGGATACTGCGAGGACTGCGGACATTGGAGGTGCGGAGGTGGCGGTCGCAGGGATGAAGAGTGCGTAGAGATCAGGAGGAACGGGGAAAGGTTGCAGATATGCCAGCGGAGGGATGGAAGGTTGAGAGGGAGGAGAGGGTACGGGAGGGATATGGAGGTTTCTTGTGTGATATTTTAGGGGGGGGAGGTGAGCTAACTGCAGCTAGATGTGGAGATAGTTCGGGAAAAGGGTGTACAAGGAAAGGGGATTACGTAGACGGACGGGTCGGAGATGTGAGAGCTGGCGGGTAAGGTACTCCGTAATTAGTTGACAAAACAAAGTTTTCTTAGAGGTTGTTTACTAGTTTAATTTTCTGTTTGTGCATAGACTTTATAGATGGCCACGGTGCTTGCGTGTATGTTTAATTCGTTGTTTAATTGCAAGGTTTCCAGATCGAATAGGATCCAAACCCGACCAGCTGGGGGATATGCTTTCGCTTCCCGAATCGTACGTTGATAGTAGAAACTTTTAATGATACCACTGTTGTAATTTATGCGTTGAGACCTCTCAAGAATTCATTTTATATCCTCCCCATCCGATCATGCAAAATATGCACATGCCATCCTATATTTAGTAAAACCACAAAATTTGAGCCTCTGTTTTTTTTTTTTCCAAACTCTCATGACTTTGTTTGCTCTGATTTCAAATATACCTGGTTTGTACAACCATCAACTAGAACATTTAACATTCCAATTGTCCGCGATCATGCATGGCGATGTTGGCAGGTAGGTGGTACAGCGTGCACAGCAGAGGCCACAGCCACGGTAGCTCTTTGACAGCTGGGAAATATTTAGCAAAAAACTCTCCGAGACCACAGGCATGGGTCCTCTATTTGTTTTTCTCTTGTTTTTCAAATCTGGCAAACATTCCTGATGGTCGGGAGGGACCATCCTCTATGGAGGTTAGTCTCCGTGATTGCCGTCGATTGGGCCACAAGCGATCAATAATGAAAATCATGTAAGATTGATCAATATTGATGGGCAGTAGTGTCTTTTAGAGCAAGGTATAAATGCTTCCTTGCCCTGATTTATAGGGATAGGAGCACGAAATAACTGCTGCTAAAGATTCGCCAGGATAATATTGAGACCTTGCTTGAACCATTGAGTGCCACCAAAAACCTTAGGCGTTACCAAGTAGATCCGCTTTCAATTGCTGCCTATAAACGATCTCCATAGATCCAAGAGCCCAAGGAATCGTAAAAGCAGCTTATTGTTAGTAAGCGCGTAAGAAACAGGATGCCCCTGTATAAGGAACAATTTCTAGTAACTCCTCGGTCGCTCTTGTCAACACGATGACGTTGTCTGCGAACAAAGGAGGCTTTTATCTCTGGGGTGCGGTATCATATCTCACTTCCCTTTCTCAGCGCAGTGACACTGTCTCTCAAACCCGGCAGAACTTTGATGAATCTCGATCCAAGACGCAATTTAGTCCAAGACCAATATCAAGTGAAACCACATGGTTTGTTCGGCACTGCCAAACAACGAGGGGAAGGGTGAAAAAAGTTTTTTAAAATTTTGTTGGACACGCGGCGACAATATCCAAAGCCTGTTGTTGAGCTTCTGGAATGGAATGGTGTTAGAATCCGAAACCTTGGTGACAAGGAATCTTTGTTCCTTCGGAAGGGCTCCTGCTCCTTCCGCAATTTTGACCAAGAGTTCTATGCCACTACCATCACCGTGCCGCGGTGATTGAACAAAGCTGCCTCAACCTTTCTGGCGAAGGAAAAAAAAAAATTTGGACTCGTCTATAATATCCTTATTCAACATGTCGTAGCGATTAGTGACGCATCGATGGGGCCGAACACAAAACAATAGCATGCTAAGCTTTTCTGATGTGGAGACCTGCAACCTGTTCTTTAGAAAGGCAAGTACTATTAGTACAGGCATCTATCGCTTCACTCATGAACCCATGGGAGAGGACAAGATCTGGTTTCTGCAGGCAGAGCTGTCAGGGTTGGTCCTAGTTGCGAGAGGCAACGCAGAAAACCCCTTTTTGTTCTTCTGAGCGAAAAAACCGCCGCTGGGGAGTGGCCCATTTTTGGGTGCTAGTCTGCTGCCTGTGATTGGCCCTTGTTCATGCTAGATGACGATTGAGGAGGAAAGCGCCCCTGAAGTCAACCAATCCGGAAACCAAGAACGTGGACTGTGGCAGGGACAAGCTTTTTTCACATAAGATCTAGTTTCTTTTTTTAAGGTGTGAGCACTTGGTAGGTTTCAGCTTTGGGATGGACCCATAATTCGAAGACAGCAACGGTTTCGTGGGCTCAGCGAAAATAATTGGAAGGGGCGCCCAAGCCTAACATGGTCGACGAGTCCTAGTAGAGACCTAGTTGAAAGAAAACTTTTGCCGGCGACTGTAGAGACGGGATTCGTTCTCTGCGCTGGCACCCACGATTTGTACCTGCATGCCCTGCTGGCTTTGCATTAATCTACCTGCGACCGTAAAACTAAAGCCGAAGGGTGTTCAGATTAGCACATGTAACTCGGCAAAGAAAACACTATGGAAGGGGACATGATCGGTATCTGCCGAGTGAGCCCAGATCTTGTGCAGGAAGAGCTCATTTCAAGCGCTGGTGTGCGTAGGCGACGGAGAAGGAGAAAAACCTTGCCTGCGAAAATGAAGCAGAAAAATGCAAGCGAAAATGCAGGCTGGAATGCCAGCCTGAGCGAGGCTAGTGAGGGTGGAGGTGCCTTCCCCTGGCATGCCCAGGCACACCGATTGACATTTGGTATTGCCCTGACCCATATAACCGTTTCATTCCCCTCCTGACTGAGTATGCTCCGCTTTTTCCTTCCATTCTTTCCTTTTTCGCTTCACCATTTTGCAAATCGCATACGGACGACCGATCCAAAAGGCCTCCCTGGGGAGAAGTTCTTTTTCTCGTTTTCTTTTCCCTCCGCCGTTCATTTATATACTCAGCGCTTCCTAAGAAGCATTCACCTTCTTTTGCTCAGTTTTCCTCGCTTTCATAGCCTTCACTACCGTCTGTGCCGGTATTTTTTCCTCCTGGTCAATAGATATCCTGGAAAGAAGAATTGCCCAGTCCACTCCTTTGTCTATCTTTATCACATACCACAATCATTTTTTCAGTTCAAATTTTTGGAATTTTCGGTGTCGTCGACAGGAAGCATTTGTAGAAATATTTTAGACGGAAAGTAGAAGTATTGCAACCGTATTATCTTGGAGGATTGTAGCATCTGTGTCAGCAACTACCAACCTCAACACCACAAACGTTTATTGTCTGGCGTCTAAGGAGTACCCACCGCAGCACCAATATTGTGCGCCGACAAGATTGCCAATACCTACCAAAGTTTTATTCAAGCTCTGCGCCGCTGCAACAAACATTTCACCAACAGCAACGTAGATTCAATCGCCTAGTGCTGCTATCAACATTGCCTCCCACAAGCAGTTTACTCAACTTTCATTTCAATCTTTCCAACCATCAATCCGACTGTCTCTCCTTTGAATTTCGTTGACGAAATCAACAAAGATATATAGCTTACTTGCAATACATCCACGATGAAGTCATTAGCAGTACTGTTACTGCTCGAAGCAGTTTCCGTCCATGCCTTCTGGAGGATGCAATGCGGATCTCCATTGGTTACCGACAGGATTGACCCGCTAGTCCAACCCGGTGTTTCTCCCGGCAAGCACGTTCATAACATCATGGGAGGAAGCGCCTTTAGCAAAATTACCTCGTTCTCCATTCTCCAGGAGTCGACTTGTACATCCTGCGAGGTAAAGGGCGATAAGTCCATCTATTGGGTTCCGACTTTATACTTCGAACATGAGGGTACCGGTGAATTTGAGCAGGTTCGCCAGAAGGACGGAATGTTGGTTTATTATATCCCGGAATACGGTGGTAGCACCGTCGAAATCTTCCCTGAAGGATTTGCCATGGTGGCCGGTGATCCGACTCTCCGTACTTTTGATGATTCGGATACAACAACTGAGGCGTACAGGCGCCAGATGGCCATTGGGTTTAACTGCTTGAACTATGCAGGAACCCCTGAACCATTTGCATACCATCGCTCGATGCCTGATAAGGATGCTATCAAGAACTGCAAGGACGGATTGAGAGCTGATATCACCTTCCCATCTTGCTGGGATGGTAACCTCGATTCGGATAACCATAGGGACCATATGGCCTACCCAAGTGGCATCGAAGATGGAACTTGCCCTGATACCCATCAACGCCGTTTGATCACCATGAAGTTTGAGACCTTGTTCGACGTGTCTGAATTTTTTGATTTGCCTGGTCGCTTTGTTTGGTCGACTGGCGATCTTACTGGTAAGAATAGTATTAGCCTTTCATCTATGAAATCATACTAAAAGGAAAATAGGATACGGATACCACGGTGACTTTGTTAATGGATGGAATACCGGTCTTCTTCAAGCCGCCTACGACGATGCAACTTGCAACTACCCTGCCCGTGACCCAACTGGTGCTGGTGGTGTTATTGAAACTTGCAATGCCTTCTCTGGCCAACTTCAAGATATCGGCACCATGAATGACTGCAAGATTGACTCCATTACCGGAGAGGAATACGCTGGACCCTTCAACAAGCTCCCCGGCTGCAATCCCGTTGATGGCACAGGATCCTCCTTTGAATGCGGAGTCCAGAGCGCTGTCCAGAGCGTTGTCTCCGAGATTATTTACCCCGCTACCACCTCGACTCCAGTTCCGACTACCATTTCCACCACCACCAAACCCAAGCCAACCACTACTCCAAAGGTGGAGATTCAACCTTCTGCGATCGTTGAGAATGCCGTCGATAACAAGACTACCTCTTCCACTACCCCGCCAGCCCCAACTACCACCGCGAAGCCAGTCATTGAAGTCGCCAGTGTTTCCGACAAGAAGGTCAAGGAGGTTGTTGTTACTGTTGTTGAAACGGTCTTCCATACGGTCTACCACGATGTGGTTGAGACCGCCACTACTTACATTCCCCATGCTGCCCGCCACCGTCGTCATCGTCGCCGTGTTTGGTAAATTCCTTCAATACATCTGGTACATCGCGGTGGCGTTTAGCTGGACTCTTCTTCACCACGATCTATCTTTACTGTCCCGAGTGGTCTTCAATTCATGTAACGAATTCTTTCTTCCTTGTTTTCGAACCGCATGTATGTAACGAGGTTACCAATCTCATTACTCTGCAAACCTTTCTTGAAACCTTTTCCACTTAAAAACCTATTAGCATATTAGCATCTGCGTCGGTGTTGCCTTTTTTCCTTACCCGTTGTCTCCATTTTCCTTATCTCCTTTGTTAGTAATTTTTTGAGAACCGAATAAGCCTGTCTGTTTCACAACTGGATACCCTGAAAGTTCTGTGTTTTCCTGTAGCTATCCTCAGCGAGTCATTCAAACTCCCCAATCGTTCGAAGGTTCGAAAAGGGGGACTATCGTCGAGTACCAGAGCTACATGGTAGCGTTAGTGTACCGTAGACAATGAAACAAGTATATAGCAGACGAAAAAAAAGAAAAAAGGAGAGAATTGTATCTGAATGGTATATGACCGGTATTAGGTGCCGCGCATTTGCTTTATATTGTGAATCAGTCAGTAGGCAATGATAAGTCTAAATCTAAGCCATGAGTGACTGTAGCTCTCTGAGGTGGAGGAGAGGAGGGATAAATAATACGAGATCTAGGTAATATCCGAAGTCCTGAACATCGACCACACGTGGGTCTTTCGCGATTATCTGAACCGTAAGGGCAGAGTGGACAATTGGGAATCCAAGATCAAGAATTGATTGTAAAGGCGATAGGTTGCACGATATCAGAAGGGGATAACGGCAAGGAAGTGGTAGACAGCGCTTACGAGAAGCTGCTTGGTCTAGCAACTCTAGATGATCTAATGACTAGAGAAGGGCATCCGGATCCAGCCTAGGGTTGCATGTCTGTCATAACATCTTAATTGCCCAATTAATAACGAATATTAATGTATTACTACTAATAATATACCTTCAATATCCGCGCTACAACATTATGCCAAATGTCTCACTCAGTGTTGAGTCCCCGACATCACACGCAACACACATGGCACCAGCTCTATCGCCACATGTGTACGCATACGGCCTCAAGTGGGAATTATAATTACCTACATGCTACAAAGGCTCTGATTTTCTCAGACATCCAAGTATGTGTAAACCAAAGGCCTACTAGGGTACTTGCTTGTTAAATTATCTTCATATAACTACTCGGAACCATCGTGAGGCAATTGCGCGTTCCCCAAAGCTCATAAAGCATATTCTTAAGTACCAAAGTTTTAATATTATCATACTAGCCCCGGGCGTCCCTCAATGTCTATGAGTACCCACTATAAGTGTTCCGGATCTAATGCTCATACCTGTATATATCATATTTTGGACATGATGCTTTTAAACGCCTGCATAGCTTAGTGGCAAAGCGTTTCGCTTGTAACGAAAAGATCGCCTGTTCGATCCAGGCTGTAGGCATACACACTCTCAAAGGGGATGACTTTAACTTTTTTGGGTCTCAGCACGAACTGGAGCAAATGAGCTTTCAGTATTTTTGTCCTCCTAGAGCGGGTTGTTGTGTTGGACATTTGAGATGTGGCTCGTGTTGCAGCATCTGGCCAGTCTTGGTACTAGACTAAGCTAAGGTTGTGGTGCCAAAAGTTGCATTTGGCTAGAGCTCAAGCTACACAGTAGATTTTAAGATTGGTCTGTTACCCCATAGAGTGATTCATGCTAGCAAGTGCTTTTCGAGAGAGTCAAAATACTCAGAGTTTGGTAATTAACCAGCAGTTATTTAATGATCTAGTAACTCGATTACGAGCTTCTGCAACGGAGGAACCCCTCCCCCTGCGGCCCTGGCACTGCCTTTTTTGAACCGAGCCTTAACGATGATATATCGATAGTCCCCAGCTGTCAAAAACAGGATAAAGCCTATCCCGGCTGTACTAATCATGGTAAAGGCATCGATCTAGATCCCTATATAGGCATGGCTGTTGTTGGACCTTCCCACTGTGATAGTTGATAGATGGATCTGAAAGGCGCGGTGGATGGGAGCAAGGGAGGTTGCGTAGGAAGGAATCCATTCCTTCGAAACCCGGAACTATGGAAAGCTCCGATATGTAACTTTTCAGTAAATTTGAAGATACATACTTCTTTCCGCAAAAACCTAGAGAGCCGCAGATAGCTCTTGAACAATTAATCTATATCTTCGCTACACCCCACTGTATGGGCGGGTCGGTTTGAGCACGCGACCGATCGACTAGCCTTCGCATTTCGTCCGTGTGGCCGTACAATTGTAGAATTATACCCTGGTACCCTCCGCACTGTACTTTGATAACTTAGGCCGTATCTAGTCTGGTCACGAGACAAGACCGTAGCTTTAAATATAAACTAAAACATGGATTAGTTCCGACTATCCTCATGGCGGTCCGGATCCGCGGATCCGGGGCAGACCTACTCGCTTTAATACAATATATCTTCATAAATATGCACTGGTTAACGTTATAAATACATCATTGGTTATATACGGTTATCCGTATGACGGGTTGCTAATGGGAACCTATCTAATTAAACCTACCTAATAAC
This sequence comes from Dactylella cylindrospora, assembly GCA_012184295.1. NCBI lineage: Eukaryota > Fungi > Ascomycota > Orbiliomycetes > Orbiliales > Orbiliaceae > Dactylella > Dactylella cylindrospora. The sequence goes on from LDUD01000106.1 coordinate 39,343, forward strand.
AGAGTACAGGAATCATGTGCATCGCGCTTTGGTCGGTAACAATGCTTCGGTCATAACCAGAATCCAAACACTGCATATTTACAATTGCGGCGGGTGTGAGATATCGAGACGCTCTATCCACTTACAGTAGCTTAGCTTTTAGGTTTCAAGCATCCAACACATTGTCATACAGAATCCAACAAATCACAAAATTTATCGAAAGCTCTGCTTAATTCTTAGTGCCCGCTTTAGAACCGGAGTGTACCAGCTGTGGTTCTGCATATAACCTCCTTTTATCCCTTGCTCAGACTCATGCGGCTCATCTGGCGTGCGCTGGCAGGATCGGAATGCGAATGTGTTCCGCTCCAGTAGCTGGTTTCATACAATGATTGCATGCAAAAGAGCAAAATGTATCAGCCTCGCCTAGAGCGCTAAGACCGGCCGAATTTGAGATTTATTATGCGAGTGGCCTCACGACGCCTGCAATATCTTCTAACTACGCTATGACATGAATTCGTTCTCCGCCTGGAATCAATATAAAAACGATGAGTTCTGCTGGGTCAAGTCGCATATTAAAGCTATTCAGAAGCAAAGGGAAGGAGAAACGGAGTCAGGCCGGCAACACTACCAGCGACGCTGCTTCTACACATACCCCGCCCACATCTCCTGGATGGGCTAGCAGCCACAGCCCGACTGCTTCTACTTCCTCACGCTTCACCAACTCCTCAAATAGACCCAATTCGCCCCAGCCCTCCAGTCCTACCAGCGTCTCTACACCTGCATCGCTGATTGTTGCGATTCAGCAAGTCATCGCACCAGCAACACAAAATCCGGCAGCTTCAAGAAGTGTGCATGGAGCACCCACGAGCACTGCCGGTCAATCGGCACCATCAGCACCCACTCTGTCTACTTGGGATACAGCATTCCAACAACTCAACACTACTGACAGATTACTTCTCGCCCCTTTCAGAGCCGATAAAACTGCCACTCTTTCCGGTCTGCTCAGCCTAGCTAAGGATGCTCAAGCAGAGTGTGAGAGGAAAAGATGGAAGATTACCTACACTCGCAAAGGAGTGGAGAAGACGGTGGTATTGCAGGAGGTAGTAAACAGTATTGCAAGATGGTTCGATAAATTGAAACAGTTCGGCGATATTGCCGTCCAGTATGACCCAGCACCAGCTGCGCTACCTTGGGCGGCATTTCGCTTTTTGATGGATGTGAGAATTTCCAATGCCAGCTTAATCTAGAACTTCCCACACTGCAAGGCTTTCCTGGCTTAATTATATACTAATCTTTCTACAGGCTGCAGTAGCAGAGTCTGAAGCCCAAGCTGCCATTTTATTGGGAATGGAAACCGCAGCAAATGTCATCGCTCGAGGTCAAATATTTGAGACCCTCTATTTTAACACAAGCCTTAGAGCCGCAAAAAACCTAAAATTGAACATAAACCAGCTATATGTCGCAGTACTGCAGTTTCTAGCCTCTGCCCGCGCATTTCTCCTGCAGAAGAAAGCCAGTAAGTTATAAAGCTAAATTCTCGTATTTATCCCTCGGTCTAAATTAACCATTTGGCCTCAACAGCTAGGACGCTCCGTGCGGTTTTGAAACTGACTAATATCTGCGTCGATGAAATGGAGCGTATAATTTCGGTTGTGATGGACGATGTGGCAACAGTGGAAGCAGAAAGTGAATACCCTTTACCCGTAACCTCTAGTATATCTTCAATCTAACTAGAGTTAATCTGCAGGTCGGAAATTTGATCACGAAGCCATTTCCTCTTCCCTCAAAGTCAACCAATTTGATTTGAAAAAAATACACAACCTCCTACGCTCTTTGGAGGGACCAATCATGAATTTTGGCGCTGACTTGGAGATACTCAAGAATTACCAAATTTGTTAGTCCCAAATCCGGCGAAGGTGGTGTAGAGTAAACTAATGCCATGGGTTGTAGCGAACGAAAGGACAGACGTTCTAACTTGGTTGTCAACAATTGAGTACGGCAAACATCACCTACAAAATTTTGGACGCCGCCTGGAAGGCACTTGTACCTGGCTCAACGATGACTCGGAATATATATCATGGAAGGAATCTCAGTCCTCAGATATAATATTACTACGAGGGGACCCTGGAACTGGCAAGTCTACTCTTACGTAAGTATCAACAACATGCAGTGTTATTTACTATTCTTAGAATCAATCATTGACTGTTCATTACACTTAGATCACATACCGTGCACGAACTTCTAGAAGAGCGTGCCCAAGGACCTCAACCAACCACAACTGCTATCGCCTATTTCTATTGCAACCGAACAGAAACAAATCGTGGGGACCCCGCCATAATATTTTCATCACTGATTAAGCAATTATCTTCTTTAACTCCAAACGGACCACTTCATAAAGATATAGTAGCTGAGTATCAGAAGCAAAAGGCGGCTGGCTTCCCTTCCAAAACTCTTGAAAGGCCAAAGTATGAAGAGCTTCTCGTTATATTGACGGAAACCCCGAAGGAATGCTACATCATAATAGATGCTTTAGACGAGTGTGGAATTGCCGAAAGGCACATTGTCATTGAAGTTCTACGAAGTTTAGTTCAGA
>LDUD01000106.1:53508-74237 GCA_012184295.1 Dactylella cylindrospora
GATTTCCCATTTACCACCAGCCTAGCTCGTCAATGAGGAATGTAATGCTTTTCTACCTGGGCGAAAGAGATGAGGAGATCAATGATTTGATATCCTCAGCTCCATTTGCTATTCTGCAATGCCCTGGTCTAGGCCGCTTCTGCCCGCTTCTGCGAGATATCTCTGGGACGAGATGATCCCCACGGAGGTGTTTCCACTCTTTCAAAACTAGGAATGCAATAAAGTTATGGTCATATCATCGTCTCGAGGTGACACTGCATGCTAGGCATTATGCATCCTCCATTGAACGAGAGTTGAAAAAAATGTGGGAGGGGGGAACCGTACTCAATTGCCATTGAATAGAGGCAAGTGAGGCCATGTATCGTGTAACGCTTGCACAAGATGTAACAAATCGTCAGTCAATCGCTGTTTATTTTTCGTTTTGTGTGTGAGGGATTCGATGGGGCTGTCTATTTTTCTGTGGTTTGCCGGTAGGGTTGGTAGCCTGCCTGCCTTGCCTGTCCCATCTGTCTTTGCTGCTGTCTCTTTTTCTTTTTTTTCCCTATTTCCTCGTTCTTGCATGGGGCGGACCACATGCAGAGTCAGGGCTATTGCGTCGACTGCATGCTTGAGGGACTTCGCAGACGAAATGCAAGGGTGGAAAAAAATGGCCTATTTTTACGGTTCGCTCGGAGTGGGGAGAGAGAGATATCAAAGTTGAGTTAAAATTTGGCTGTTCGGAGAAATTCCCGCTTCACCATAATAATTTTTTTGTTTTTTGTACTGTGTGTATTCATTGAGGACTAAACTGGTATCCTGGAAAAAAAAAGTGCTATCGCAGAGAGACGAGAAACCGGTTGATCGAGATCAGCCTGCGGGAAAGTCCCAAGAAAGCAAGATTACAAAATGGTAGGTACAGACGAAAAAGAAGGAATAATGCCATGGTATCTATAAGATTGCTTAGAAAAAAGCATAACCCCGCAAAAAAAATTTATCACAAGACATGAACCAGTAATACGAATGAGCACCCTTAAAAATGTGTGTAGAAGAAATAATGAGAAAAGTAAAAATGATGAGGTAAAAAAAATGTTCAGCTTGGTACATTGACAAAAACTAGAAAGCCCGATTGCAAGATAACCCCATGTAAATGCTGCCAAATAACGTCCCAGGATACAAAATATGAGCAGAAAAGCGAAAGTCAAAAAAAAAAAAGGTTGAGTAAAATAGTGGACAGGAAAATCGGCTTAGTGCAAAGTGGAGTGAATAACTTTTCCTTCTCTTCCATCCAATTTATTGAATCGGCCGTTACGTGTTCGTCATTATTCAGGAGATGTGAAACGGATGCTGAGTCGCACGTCGACATGCGAGTCAGGAGAAATGAATATGGCGAGGGAGAATCAGGGCGATTGCTGTAACGTCAGAGCGAATTCCGCTTCTGGACTCGAGCGGTAGCGATCGGTGGTTGTCGTGTCGATTCGTTCCTCGTGCCATGAGGTCCAATGCATATTAAAAACCAATAGGGTGATTTCGTAGCGCACAAAGTGGTATCTCGAGTGTAATGCCGATGGAAGTTAGGAAGAAATACGATAGAATTGAGAGAAGATGTAGCCTATGCGGCCTTCATAAGGTGAATGTTCGAGTACGGGACATTCCGTTCCGAGAGAATCTAGAGCTGATTTCTTTGTACCGTGTTTTTTGCCCTTGTTATCTTTCGATGAGTCGAGGCTAAAACACTAATGGTACTTTGTTGGAACAGTTTCGCCCATAGCCCACCAACGCCGAACCAGCTCGTACAATGTGCGAGACTCGGCTCACAACCCGAGATGAAAAAATATCACCTCGAAGCTGATCCCATTGGAGCTAGCGTATCCATACTGATTTATTTGGATGGGATTGGTGGGAGAGGTCTGTTTGGTGGTGGACCCGGGCTTGGTGGGATGGGTCTGGTGTTCTGAGCACCGTTGCAAGCGGATAGCGAGGAAGCGTCGATGGCCATTGTGAGTGATTTGTTGGTAGAAGTTAAGAGACTAAGCGGTTGAAGCTAGTTGATGTGAGTGTGGATGGGTGAGGAAGACTAGGATCTATATGCGATCTAATGTGTCTATAGTAGAGCGGGAGGAGACGAGAGGCGAGGCTATCGGGGCTTCTGAAGAGTATTTATAGAGGAGCGTCGCGAGATATGTGTGGAGCGGGAAGGACCGTTTTAAGAAGCTACAAGCTCTTTGTGATTGTTGGAGAATGATTTTTTTGGGATTTGGCTTGGAAGGTGTGGTATTTTATATATCTGACTGAATCAATGAGGATCGATCAGAAATGAGAGGCGGAAGGGGGGGAATGAGGTTGGATTTATATTCGAACTGGTCTAGTGATTCACTTTTCGTTTAGCTCATGTTTCGTAAGCTGCGTTTTGGGGCCACACATACAATTCGGATGAGATGTGGTGGGCTATTTTGCTGCTCTGCCTGTCCAAATGAGCTAACAGCCAGCCAGCCAGCCAGCAGTACACTACACTAACGGGGCCAGCCAGCCTTCCTTAGCCTTGGGAAGGGGAGGGAGAACGAGAAGAGATGGGCAGCAGCAGCAGATGGGGCCAAATCTTGGAGGGGTGCACCCACCACCACCACCAGCAGCAAAGATTGGGATTCTTTGATTGGGGGCTTGTCTCTTCTGTCGGGGTCCCTGTTGGAACCATGAGGCTAGCTGCTGAGCTAGCCTGCTTGTGCGTCTGCAATATCTTTTTTTCTTCTTTCTATCTTTCTTTCCTTTTTCTTCTTCTTCTTCTTCCTCATTATATTTTGCTTTCTTTTTTTTTCTCTGTCGATGAACTCGGGGGCTTCCTCCCCTGGGGAAGCACAGAATGGTCCTGTGCGTAAGAATTTCTTTTTCTCCCCTTGGACTTCCTCTCTCATTCTGTTTTTTTTGCTTTGCTTTCCTTTTTTTCTCCAATATTTGCTTTTCCTCATCTCGTCCTTCTCCCTCCTCCTCATTGCTGTTGGCTGTCCGTTCTCTCTCACCGCCATTCTACAATTATTTTCCCTTTCTTTCCTTTTTCCTGGGATCCATTTTTGTCGACAGAAAGTTAGCAGCAAAAAGCAGCTACAAGGATGGTTACATGGCCCCAAAAGTAAGGATGATGCTGATGATGCTGATGAAAAGGAAATATGATGTGTGTTGGCTACGCAAGAATAGATCCTGATGAGTCGTGCGGTAATGAACGAACAGCAAGAGCCTTGAATTAGCACTGCACGCTAACATCATCATCATCATTATAATTATTATCATTTACATTGATCAATTTCCCTCCTGACAATTATCGCTCGCTCTATTATCCTTCTAATTATAGAGGAGAAAAGGACTTATATATATCATTTATATTTCAACGGATAACGGACACCTCTGAGCTTGAAGAAGCGGAGGAATAGACCATTTTCAGCGGCCGAGGACCTCCACTGCCCCATCCATGTCAGGCACATTTTTCAATGATGTAGCTGCGAACGTCTCGAAGAAAAACAAAATAAAGGTACTAGAAAGGTACCGTCCAGTTCCTGTACCTGATCATACGGCCAATCCCACTTGCTTGCTTTTTTCTCACTCTTCTTCTTCCCACCTGCATTTCTCTTGTGTCTACTTTTTTCTGATGGGGTTCTTTTCCCCATTCGAGTTGAGTGCACAAATTTGGACATCCGTTTACTATCACCAGTCGTTCTTCATTCCTCATCCATCATTCGGTGTTCAGAGCGAATCTCCTGTCTTGGTGAATCCAATATACATGTCAAGCGACCGTGGACCCTGTGAAAATAAAAACCCCCCCCAGCGGGGGGTACACATCTGACTTCTTATTTGCAAAACCTCCTTTTGTTTCCTCCTTCATCATCGTCAAGAGTGGCCAGAAATTGAAAAGAGAAGAAAAATGTGGAGCAAGCTAGCTTCCCTTCGCTACCTTGTCTAACCCGAATTTTGATTTTTTGAGCTTTCTTGACTGCGTGATCATGGGCCCATGTCCGCCCTGGGCTAATCTCTCCCACAACTTTAGGAATGGAGTGGGAGCACCCCTTGTTCACCGCCCTTTTTTTCCTTTTCATCTCATCAAAAAAAAAGCTCAACCTTGCTAGAATCCCGTACTACATATCTTGAGCTCTCAGAAAAGAGCAGAATGACGACCGTGTTTGCTGTTGCTCCCTTGTCACATTTTCAACATGTTTGCATTCCTGCAGACCGAGAGGTGCAGGTCTATTAAATTCTTCGCAAACCGAGTGCTTGCTCTGCCCTTTTCGCCATATCTCTTTCGACGTGTGTAATACTGGCATGTACGACCTGTGAGTTATTGGATTCCCTGGCGTTTCGCATTTGGCTTGTCCACGTGAACGTTATCCGCTCGCGGAGGGTCTTCTCTTGCGCAGTATCATTCATAATCGTGACATTTGCAACATCTATTCCGCGGTTTAATGTTTGCCTGAACATCGTCGCAAACAGGAACCCACCCTCCTATCCTCCTCCACCCCTGGGCACGGCCTCGTTAATTGACACTGTCAATCAGATGTTAAAATTTGTTTCTTCTCGTTGGCTGGTTTTCTCCCTTAGCGGTGAGGCCGAGAAGTGGGCGTTGTTGCACAGCGCAGCAATTTCTTTTCTTGCTTGACGCAGCCCGCTGAACCTGAAACACCGAACGAAGGCAAATAGCTGAACGCATTTCCCCCTTTATTTTGGTTGAACCCACTTTTTTTTTTTTTTCTTTTCAGCTAGTCCAGGTACAAGACAAGACTTGGTGGACAATTATTTTTCGGCCCTCCTATTCGGCTCATCTTGCATCTTTCCTCGCCGAAGAGGGAAGTGTCGCGGAACATGCTTCTAGAAGGGAAGCGTGGCCGAAAAGTTGAAGGTGCACCTGGGCGAAGTACAGTACCCGCATGAATGGTCTCACCTGTGGAATGGAGAAAGAAAAAAAGGGAAAGAAAAAAATATTTTGCGCTGCAGGCGGCTTTTTTTAATCCTCCACATGCATGACAAGGCCAGCGAAAAATGCCCTATCGTTCCCGTTATCGTGGTTCTTGAGGCTAAGGATACCAAAGATGGGTAATGGAATGGTACGATTCTGCAGGTGAATCCCAGGTGCACGAGTAACCGGAATTCTAGGTGTCCGGCGAATATAATGAAGATCGTCCATTATAGCTTAATCGCTTGCTATAACAATACGGTTATAACATGTTATAAGACCCATTTGCCACGCAATAAGTCAACCTGAAACTTGCCAAAGAAATTTAGAGCAGCCTGTTAATGTCCGTCTCCTTACTCAAACAGGTCCCGACGGTTACCTTACTTTGCGGTTCCTCTAGCTTGCGTTGGGCCGACGATGCCGAGGGGCCCGGAAGGCAATGTCTCTGTTGGGGGGTTCCATGGAATGATATTTCGAAGAGCTCGATGCTCGACGGGTTCAAGCCTGGTTTTCCAACATGGTGGGCATCTTTGTGGAGATTACTTTGAATCAAAGAAATTGCAAGGTGCAGCAGCAGCTTCTCTGGCGTCTTCTTACCCCCTTCTAGGGCAAGTCCATAGAACGATACCGACTGAATGGAAGCGGGGCGGAAGAAAATACCAAGCCCATCCACAAATTTCAGGATATTCACTGTAAGGGGAGATAATTGCGTAAACCTTAGCCGAATCAGCTTTTCTCGACGTGCTAGGCGAAAAATTCAAACATCCAACCCAAGCCCAGACTGTTGTTCTTTTTTTTTCTTTGTCCTTTGCTTTTTTGCTTTCTCCGAGCGAATACCTTCGGCACGATGGTTGGCGGAGGTACTCGAGTTGCTGTTTTTTTGCTTTATCGGATAAGGCCGTCTGTTGGAGGATATCCATTACTAACCATTCACGTACGCCGCGGCATTCAGCGTTCTTGCCTGCAATCTGTGCAAAAATTTTACAACACCAACGTTTTAGCCATCGTCTATGAAGTAATAGATTTGTTAAAAGCGAAAAGGAAAAAACAAAAAAATTTCTAGTCCTTATTTTCACGGCCACCCGGTAAGCCCGTATCGTTTTGGAAAAGAGGCGATTGATCTTTAGAGTTCAGAGTCCCTGACGATCGTTAGATGTGGAGATGGCTACCTAACCGTAACGACTCGGAGTTCCCCAGTGAATAAAAAATTCATAGACAATAGTACGTAGGCGCTATACCCCATATCACAAAATGTGATTTGTTAAAGCGTAAAATTAGGCACAAAGAGGCCTTTTGCAGCCTTCACTGGCGTCATCGGGTTTTTCAAAGCCACAATCGAGAAAAAAAGAGAGATTGTGGGCGGGCGGTGATAATACTGATTCAGATGCCGGCTCCGATATCCGAGGACCTGTAAAAGGTGTGTGTGTGTGTGCGGTTGAGCGATGTTTGTCTGCCCAGCCAGCTACCACCGTCAATGATGACATTGCTGGTGTCCCCGGGGAGTGGATCCGGTGATTCTCTCGTTCCCAGGGCCAGAACGGGAACACGCAACCACGTGGACTTAAGCCGTGCCACTATGCCTTCATGGCTCCCACCCAGCCATCTTTTTCGCGTCTGCCACTACCCACCGCCCTGACATCCAAAGCTCCATAGACCGTCTGAGCAATGTGATAGGTCTAGGACAAGGATCTCGATTGAGGCTTTGGCTTGTTGGCTTGACCAAATCTTTGGGATAATAAAGCGGCGGCAGCGGACGAATGGACAAAAAAAGCGTGGGAAGTGGAGACAGGGTCGGAGCAGTGCACTATTTTCCAAAGGAGATTATGACGCCTGCTACGTCGACAGAGGCCCAGCTAGCTCGCAATTGAAACTCGTTTCAGTACAAAGGAACGCTGGTGGGTCGGGTTCCTGCCCCCCAGAAAGCTGACCCGCACATCGGACACCGATATTGCAACACAACAGAGAAACAGAATCCCATCCCAGGTTTCGACTTTTCGAACTTCATTGCATCCTAGATCCTGACTTTTTATCAGGAAAAAAGGTCTGACCGCGAAGGAAAAAAATGACGAGATATTGCTGTCCTGGAAGTGGAGACGAGCGGCTGCAGTTGACCACCTGATGACGACAAACCCCGGCCTCGCAATATATTCGTTACGTCGATGGTATTCACACATTTTTTTCTCATCGTTGCATCGCAAATATCCCGTCAGAGGTGGCTACGTTGGACTCGCTTCTCCACCGGGGGACCATCGATCTGTTTAGGCAACCAAAGGCGACCCAAATTTCAAATCTCGATAACCGGTCCTTCCTGAACGATTGACGTTCGCTAAACTCAGCCCAGGGGAAAGCCATCGGGTCATCGAAAAAAGAGTGTCAACAAAAAAGAAAAATCGCGGAATTTAGGATCTTTTTCCTGCATCACATGCAATTACTCATCTAAGCCGCCATGTCCGTTGGGGGGAAACAAGGCGAACATCCAATGCGCTTTGGGACGACCAGAAGGACATCGACCAGGACGGCATTCGTCGGATCTTGTCATCGTGTTGGGCCGGCAAATCGAGCTTGCAGCAGACGAGGCTCGCCTTAGCCGTTTCGGGGCACCCAACCTTACCCCTCACCCATCTGAACTTATCAGCATCTTGTTCCTGGTTCCTGGCAATCTGACATGGGTCTGGACACCCTCTTTCTCCCCTTTATCGACGATATCACAAAAAGGATACATGACCGGAATTTCCTGGGAGTTCTCTACAACAAAAAGTGATGTCCTCGCAATTTACGTACAATCCTCCTACCCTCCCCCCGACAGGGAGAGAAAAGAGTGGACCATGTTGATTCCATGCAACCCACAGGCACACGTTTTCTGTGATCCACTTTTCGGGTTCCTACCAGGCTGGCCTCTGAGTGAGTGCGCGTGTCGTCCTGTGGTTATATTTAGAAGTCAATTTCTAAGGTGGGATGGTGTCCCAATATATTGAGGGATCAGCTGATTAATATAACGACCCAGGTCATTTTATACGAGGTATTTTCGTTACATAACCAGGCCGTGTAAAAGGATATACCAGCATGCTTCGCACCCCGAAGGTCCATTTTTTCGATCCTGCCCGCGTATCGCCATAGCCCAAATTGTGTTTCAACCTCAATCGTGGGATTGCAACCAGTCCAAAAAAAAAAAAAAAAAAAAAAAAAAAAAAAAAAAAAAAAAAAAAAAAAAAAAAAAAAAAAAAAAAAAAATTTTTTTTTTTTTTTTTTTTTTTTTTTTTTTTTTTTTTTTTTTTTTTTTTTTTTTTTTTTTTTTTTTTTTTTTTTTTTTTTTTTTTTTTTTTTTTTTTTTTTTTTTTTTTTTTTTTTTTTTTTTTTTTTTTTTTTTTTTTTTTTTTTTTTTTTTTTTTTTTTTTTTTTTTTTTTTTTTTTTTTTTTTTTTTTTTTTTTTTTTTTTTTTTTTTTTTTTTTTTTTTTTTTTTTTTTTTTTTTTTTTTTTTTTTTTTTTTTTTTTTTTTTTTTTTTTTTTTTTTTTTTTTTTTTTTTTTTTTTTTTTTTTTTTTTTTTTTTTTTTTTTTTTTTTTTTTTTTAAAAAAAAAAAAAAAAAAAAAAAAAAAAAAAAAAAAAAAAAAAAAAAAAAAAAAAAAAAAAAAAAAAAAAAAAAAAAAAAAAAAAAAAAAAAAAAAAAAAAAAAAAAAAAAAAAAAAAAAAAAAAAAAAAAAAAAAAAAAAAAAAAAAAAAAAAAAAAAAAAAAAAAAAGGCTCAAATCCATGGGCCTGCCCTTTACGATCCATGCTGACCCCGGGTCAGCCGAGAAAATATTGGGCTGTCAAAGTGACCGAGTTCAGCTTATAGCAACTCAATTATAGGTTAGAGCAGTTCGGCGAGCTTTACCCAGTTGGTTACATTTCTCAGGTAAGGTTTACAACTCGTACAGGTACTAATACGAGTAACGGGTGTACAATACATATAATGTAGACGCATAGACGTCTATCAATATCAGGGAACAGGGCCGAGATTTTGTTTTCCAATCTTCTTTTTTTTTCTTTTCTTTATTAATTTTATGGCTGTGCAAATAAAAAGAGGAAAGGAAATCAAGCCAAGCAAAGTGGCATTGAGCGGGATGATCAACATTGGGCGTTCGTACACTCAGTGTTTGAGAATATGTAGGGACGGCAAGGATCTGCATCGCACGCGATTATCTCACGACTGCTTTCATATCCCACGCGATACATACGGCACCGCACTGCAGAGCAAACTGACTAGGTCGCTCTTCATTTATCGATTTCCCACAGCTCCCGCGGGTCCCCCTGGTCCGATATATGCGCATGAAGAATCGCACATATCATATATGCAGGCGGAGAAACATTTACAGCTCCAGAAACAACATCAATCAGGTCATTCATTGAATATTTGTATCAAAGGTCCCCACAGGTTCTGGAGCGACGGAGGTACTTGAGCATTTTGTTGTGGAAATGAGTATATCTCTATCTCCACCGGGGCTTTTGTTTTTTGGCTTCCTCTGGGCTGACTTTTGATCGATTTATGAACCAAATCTCGATTAGCAATGGTTTATTCCTCGGCTTAGGGTGCCAATATCAGCTCCTACATTCGCAGATCCTCATGCAGGATGACAGATTCATCAAACGTTAAGAGAGAGTGAAAAGGGCAATCCTCTTACCCCGATATCTGCCGCATCCATGATGATAGCCACGAGTATGCAGGCTGGGGCATGGATTGGATTATGGTATAGGATCCTCGGTTTCACCAAAATGAATAATTCTGATTCAATTGAGAATACTCAAATGAATGCGTATGCCATATCTGGTAGATGTCCCGTGGCCCGTCTCGTAACGGATAGCCATCTCTAGATCCAATATCGCTTAAGCCAGGACCTTGATAATGCAATCCTAGCCTGCCCCGGAAACCTACCCATGTCGAACGGATATCGTACGATATCAGTTTCGATCGAAACCAGCAGCTGAGTCGTATACGTATACGATAAAAGATATCGTATGATCCGGGTCAGACGCCTTTTCCGTGTCTAGGAACCCATTGATAAACTCCGCATAATGTCTACTGACGATTGATTACCTGTTTCAGCATCTTCACAAAGCATATCGCGCCGTACCCGTTCGATATTACTAACTCATAAAATTTCAATTGCTCACTGAGATCCTTTAGGATCCGGATGCGACACGGAAAGGAGAAAAACCACACTAATGCTTACCTAAAAGCATTAATAGGACTTTTTTCATTTTGACAACATTTTGAGAGGGTTATCTACCGCGGAATTTGCCAACGCATAACGGTTCCTCGATCGCACGGCTTGTTCCCTCCCCCGGCCCAGCAGGCGCGGGAAGAGGTCCGTGTGTTCCATATTTCCATAAAACTCACAGACAAACACACAGACGAGAAAATGCGGGAAACAGAGCAAGGATTGTTTCTCTCGTCAACGATGATTTTAGCCCTTTGGATCGCTGTGGCATAGACAGGTCTATGTGCGTTCCCACCAGACTACATGCATTCGCAGGACAGGTTTCGCATAAGTTCGGCATCCTGCATAAGTTGTCACGCTTACCTACACCAAGATCCAGAGCCTTGTTGATTTTTGCTGCAAGCTGCGAGGTGACTCGCTTTTCAATCGGGGACCCCAACATTTTATCAACATGAACATCCTGGGTTATTTTACCCTTCGAGCATGGCCGAGCGCAAAACAGAAAGAGACATAATTGTCGTTCCCACGATCGATTCGAGCCCTTTTTTTTTCTGCTAGTGCGGATAGATGCTTTTCCCGCTCTACGTTTTGTGTCTTATCCTGTTTCTTTTTGGGTTCGCAGGGGTTCGCAGGGTTAACCCCGTGAACCACTTACCAATATTACGAGATTTCTCTTATATCAAAAAGTTGAAAACCAAAGAAAAATGAGGGGGAGATTGGGTTTTCATGCAGGTTGGGGGGTTCAGTGTTCACAAAACGGATTGCGTATTTTTGCTCGCAGCGATGAACCATGGAAACAACAGTGAGACCATTTCCTGCCTGTTCGCGCTTTCGATACCTCGATTTGAGAATAAAGGGTGCGGGATATGACGATCGCAATTGACCGGATTTTTGTGCACTCGAATCAGAATTCAAGATGGGATAATCGTAATCACGATCGCTCAACAGAGTATACTCCGTGCTTTGAATCAAAAGATATTATGATTTGGCTAAAGGGTCAACTAAACCTAAACCCTTGGCGCACGGACAATGTCAAATTACCTCCCCTTTTACCCTTTACGATAGGGTTATACGCTTCCTCAATTCGACAGTCTGGGCATTGCTGCCTGGAGAGAAAGAAAACCCACAAAATTAAAGCGAGAAACAATAAGCTAGAGGAGTTTAGGAGTTTAATGTTGCAGTTCTAGATCCACCCAGAGGAAACGTCAAAAAAGTCGTTCAATTAGAAATGCAGATGTAGCATCATATAATCTGCGAGAATGCGGAGAAGGTCACGCAAAAGAAAAAAACAAAGAAAAATATCCACACGCAAATGCAAGATGCAACATTGCGTGAATGTCTCTCTATCCGTACGGAGGGATACATGTATGTCGCGCATCGACATAACCTTTGAGGGCAGTTCTCCGCAACATGGTCTCAATTGACTACCGCCTTTTGATCCTTTTTTGTTTTCTTCTTCATCCGAAAAGAAAAAAGCCCTCTGTCCCCAACGCATGTAATGTATGCGATCATGCAGCAAGCAAGCCAAAGGAGGTTGAAGACCATCAAAACCTGAATTAAAGGGGGGACCATGTAGACGGGTATCCTATAGGAATGCAAAGATGGGGTTCCGCATAAAGCAAATATGGATTTCTTTTTTTTTCTTTCTCTCTCTTTAGGTTTTGGCCTCATCGGGGTGTTATCGGGGGAAAGAGGGATTTCTTTGCCAGACTGGATAGACATGCCTATTCCTCGCGTGGAGTAAGTGGTTATCCGCAGATGGGTAAGTTTTTCGGTAATCGGAGAGACTTTTGTTTGGGGTTCTTTGATGGTGGTAAGGGATAGATCAGACCATGCTGATGATTTAGTTCGATGTTGCTATCTATCATCATTGATTGTGCTAGCAAGCGTCGAGGGGGGAAGAACAAAGATGGTGGAAGCGGCATGCGGCTCGGGAAGCGGGCAAGCGGGCCCTGGTGGGCCTCCCAGACGGTGTGCCTGGACCTACCCGGGAACCTAGCCAGGAACCTAGCCGGGCTAATCCGTCCGGGTCAGCAGATTTGATCCAACACACGCCAAGCTTGTCAACAGCAGCCAGCCAGCCCTTTGTCCTGGCTCGTCTTGTCCTGTTCTGTTCTGTTCCATCAACAACCTCATCTCTGCAAGCGCAAGCCATATCCTCTTTCAGCCCAGACAAGCCAACATTTATCATTATTTGCTGGCACACACACACACCCTCAATCAATCCTCTCTGGCGATTTTCCGCAACCATTGAGCTACCCTCGCATTCGTCGACGCCACAAACAAGGGGGAAATTTCTGGCGAAAGTGGTTTGCTTTCCACCCCTCCTCTCTCCGCGCGATTCAGGTTATCCGTGACTAAGCTGTTACCACGCTTTCGGCGGCGTTAGCTGCCCACCACCCTCCTCTGCCACGTTTTACCTGGTTGTTAGCATCGGACCCAATTGCCCTTCTTTCGCGATCTCCCCAACAGCGCCATCCAACAATAGATACACCATTCCTTGCGCACAGGTGCAGGCACAGCTGGAACCAAAAAAACGCCTCCTCTTCGAGAATAGTGGGAACATCGTGGACGGGGTTTTAATCCCACCAATCAAGAATTTTATATAGACGAGAAACAGATAGCGCAAACAAAAAGCGAAAAATTTTCTCTTGTTCTGTTTCTCCGTCTAGAAGCTTGATATCTCAAGCCCTCCCGGCAAGGGCGACAGTTGTGACTTTTGAGTGTCTGAGAGCTGAGACAAAAATAAGGCATCGAGAGTCAAAGAATACATCTTGAATAAAAATAAATCTACCCGCCCTGTAAAACAAAAAAAAAGTTGGCGGCGGCTACGCTGGGTTGTTTGTCACAGATGAACATCTTTATTATTTCCCGCATTGGCATGGCCTGATACTCAGGTCTGGACAACAAAGAGATCGCGAGGCTTCAACGAAAGCCAAGTGTGCACGGTGAGCAGTGAACGGAGAAACGGCAAGTCAGAGAGGAAAAAGGACATCGCATAATGCAATGGCACCATTACGAAGATACATCCGACTGGCACCTCACACAACCCTCCAATCCCTCATCTTTCTCGAAGACCCCTCCCTCATGCACACATGGCTTCTGCACCCAACAAACCCCGCATTGCCTCGCATAGTCAACTCTTTGAAGGATCTCATCCTTCCGAAGCTCCGCGAGGAAAGAGAACGCGAGCGAAAGGCTGCAGCTTCGGGGTCGTCTTCCTCCGCTAAGAAGTTCAGAGCTGTGAAGGACGTGGTGGTCGGCCCCGACTTTGAGGTCAGCGTATTCTTTAAGGATGGAGCTACGAGACACATGGTGTTGAGCACGAATAGGGAGTTTGTAGCTCCAAAAAGGGAGGTAGGAGGAGGGGCAGGGGGAGGCATCGCGCTCAGGAACTCGGGTAAGATGGGATTGGGAAATGATGCTATGGATATCGCCGATGTAGATGGAGACGATGGCGGAGGCGTCGGAGACGATGGTACCGATGGAGATCTTGGAAATCTACGGATCGAGAATGAGGATGAGGATATGGATCTGAACGCGCTCCCGCTTGCCGATCCTGCTACTCTGGACGGTGTGGGGATGGGGGAGATTGAAGATGCAAGTTCGATCTCGGTACCGGTGTCCCGGTCGCGGCGGAAAACTAGAACGCGTGGAAAGACCGTTTCTGATGACGAAGGAGATCATGCATATGTACCGTCCGGAGATGAAGATCCAGATCGAGCTGAACCTCAAGCCACAATCCCCTCTTCTAACCGGAGAGACCCGGCCAGCAAAGGCAACAAGGCCAGCAAGAGCGGTAGTAGTGGGCCCACCAAGGGAAAAAGGAAACAGAAGGAACCTATCACGATCGATTCTGATTCCAACTCGGAACCGGAAATTGAAAGAGGCGTCGCCCAAGCCTCTGGAAACCGGAGCGAAGACAGAAAGAAGCCTCAGTTCAAAACTTCCTATGAGGCATATACGATCTATGGAAAAGTTTTGTACCTTATCGTGAAGAAATTGGACGCCCCGCCGCCCATTCTGCAGGCGAGACAAGCAGAGGCAAGAGGAGAAACAGAAGCCACAGCCACCACCCGGGCAGAGGAGGTTCCCAACACAGTGGTAACTCGCGATATACCGATCGTGCCTGATCTTGAAAACACCGGAATCACGGAAAATGGTGTTATGGATAGTTGGATGTACATGTCCCAAGCGGTCAGAGAGGAGCCTGATTAGGGTATATTTTCCTTCCGCTCTGTCGGAGGAATGCGTCCGCTCGATGGGAATTTTTCCTTTGCTTGGCTGGGTTCCTCTCGCGTACCTATCAGGTTCAGCTACATTTTACCAACAGCTTGGATCCAAACCGGGGTTCAGCTCGGGTACTGTCTTGTACCGTTACAAAGTCAAGCTAGTTGAGGAAAAGAAAAAAAAGAAGAAAAGTGCAAAAAGACGGCTTACGCAGCTTTGATGCAACCCTCTTGGAAGATCATTTGCTCGCTACGAAGGATTTTACGCGTGGTTGGGGCCATTTCTTACCATGCCGCCGGGTCAGACGGAAAATCTGGGGTGCAAGTGATGGTGTGCTAGCTGGAATGTTATTTCTCACAACTTGTGGGTAATATCGTGAGATTACCGGAATGAAATCTAGACCTCATGATACGGTCTGCCCCTCGCGTGATACCTCCTATTGTACGCATCGGATCGAGAAAACTCGTCAAAAAAAAAAACATAATAATAGGGTTCTATATGCTGCAGCCCCGCGGGAATTGTGAATTGCAGAAAGGGTCACGTATTCTCGACTTATTATACATTTACACCCTTTAAACTAATCTAAATCTGACCGGGGGAATGTAATATGGGGAAGAAGCAATTGTAACGATAAATAATATCGTCCAATTAGCTATTAATATTGGTTTATTGATATTGCACCTTACCTTTTGATTATAAACAAGCATTCCCCAGCCCCAAAGCTGAGGAACCGGCAGAATTCAAGTTCCCGTTGAAGGATTCATTATCGGGTCTGCAGCTAGCATTGTAATTGTATTATTATAAGTTGTCTGGAGGGGGGCTGCCACGTGTGCTTCTTATCAATATCCCTTGCGTCTGGGTATCAATTGAAAAGAGCAATGAACCTTGCATGGTCTGAGCGTTTTCCTCCCTGCATTTAGTTTATTTATATTTTCATACATTCTTGCTAACCTTGCTGGCGGTGTTTAATTCAGCTGGCTGGTGAAGGTTAAATTGAAAAGAAAAAAATTTAATTGGATAATGCAGGAAGCTCTTTTGGTGGTTTAATTGTGGCTTTGATCAAATTTAATGCCGTTTCTTAAATTTTAGAC
Source organism: Dactylella cylindrospora (assembly GCA_012184295.1). Taxonomy (NCBI): domain Eukaryota; kingdom Fungi; phylum Ascomycota; class Orbiliomycetes; order Orbiliales; family Orbiliaceae; genus Dactylella; species Dactylella cylindrospora. The sequence continues at coordinate 68,939 of LDUD01000106.1, forward strand.
TTTTTTTTTCGTTGAGTTCGAGAGAAGTTATCTATTATCAAGCCTAGTGTTTCAGGATTCATGCATCGCGAAAGGGTTCTCTCTCTTTCTCTCCTACCACCCTTCAAAAAGCCGAGGTCCAGACCGTTGACCTTTTTTTTCTCCTCAAGTTTACCAATATAGGAGTTCATGACCTGATACGAAAGAGTAATATAATTATATTAAGCAAAAAAAGACGCTATTTCGGTTGGAGCCCTGAAGGGAGACGAGAGGAGCTGGAGTTATCCTTCCTTCCCCTGCTCATCGCTTGGATGCATCTCGAGGATCATTTCCAAGCTGGTGGTGGTTTTGCGAGGACGGGAAGCGGCTGAATCCTATCATGTTCGTTTTTTTATATCGTTTACCCTGATATAGTTATCGCTGTTGTCATGCAATTGATGTTTAATGGCTTTTTTGCACCTGCACCTGCCCCCGTATACGTGCCCTGTTACCGTGGACGTGGATTGGAATGGCGAGTCTTGGGGGAAAGGGAAGGGAAGAAGTGGAGTCCGGGGTTCAGAGGGGGGGGTTTTTTGCCTTCGATTGCCCCGGTTGTAGACGTGCATGCATAGATGGTGTTCTTACCTTCTTCTTTCCTTCTTCTTCTTAGCTGGTTTTTATTGTTTTGCCCCACAGGTACGAGAAGTCGTCTAGTAGCCAAGCAGTTCTGAAGGCGTTATCCATCGATCCAAGGAGGTTAAAAGACGCGTGAGACAACGAGTTTTGGGGCAGGAGGTTACCCTGCATTTGAATCTGGATGACCCACCGCCACCTTAAGCTTGTCTGGCTGGACGGACGGACCCTGCATGACCACCACCGCAACGCACAACACCCATCCATCCATCCCATGCCATCCATCTATAGCAGCTGGCAGCTATATCACATATCAAACCCGAAAGGCACTCCGCAAACGTTGCATATACCAAGACCTCGAGTAGCCGCCCCGTCGACGGGTGTACCTGTCTTTTTCTCACCAGGACCTGAAACCCTTTCCTCTTCTCGCCATCGAACTACCCGGCAAACGTCCATCCATCCACCTTGAACCAAAGCTAGACAAAACAAAAGACAAGCAGGAAGCGAGTTTGCCTCAACACTCGCATATACGAAATTTTCTTTCCCTTCGAAAGCTGCACACTTGCATACGCATTGATAATTAATTACCCAATTTTGAACAAAAAATTCGTGTTACTAAAAACAAACCGAAAAAAAAAAGGAAGAAGATATGCCACCCCTCGAGTTGCACATTTGGTCCCGAGGATTCGGGCTCCCGTCGATAAACGCCGAGTGCCTCTCCGCGGTAGCCTACATGAGCGTGGCAATTCCGCGGAATCTGTGGGTAATCGTCGAGAGCAACAACGTGGGCCTTTCGCCGACTGGTATGTTTCCGTGCACCTGCATTACTTTTCCTTTTTTTCTGTTTTGTTGAAGTGGATTTTTTATTTTTTTTTTTGTATCACCACAAACATATGATAAATTTAAGAGAGAAACAAAAAAAAAAAACAACCTGCGTCAGACATGGCAATTGTCGAATTTACCCTGCCGAGGGGAAGGTGGTTTTTTATTTTTGCCCTTGCTTCTTTCATGTACGACTTGATGTATGATTTTTTTTTTATTCCCAGGGTGTCGGGATTTCGGTTACCAAGGCTGGAATCGTAGGGGGTCGTATTATCACATACGGCAGGCGTGTATAGAAGAGCGTGCATATACAGGATAGACAGTTAACGGCTTTTCCCGCCCTGGCCAATTTTTTTTCATCTTTTGGTCAAGGGGGTGTCTGATATGGATGTTTCACAGGTTCTCTCCCCGCGCTCAAAGACGGTACCACCTGGATTGGTGGCTTTGACAACATCATCTCCTACGTCAATGCGAAGAGCTCTGGTCAATCCGATATTGACAAATCCCTATCTGATGCGCAAAAAGCGCAAGTCACAGCGTTCGTATTTTTTCTAAGACCTTGCTTCCTTGATTATTTCTTATGCATATCCTTTCATCCTTTTTTCATATTTTTCCCCTCCTATCCTGTGCCGTGATAGCTGGGATTAGCTTTTGGCTTTTTGGGTCACGGTGGCTATCCCCGTTATCACATTCACTCTCCCCTTCCCCTTCGAGGAGGGTTTTGTAATTCCTCGGAGAAACAACAGGAGACGCAAAGGTGAACTGACATGATTTGACCATTTCCCCCGAAACCTCGCAGATACCGTTCCTTCATCCGCTCTCAAGCTCGTCCCCTCACTTCCCTCTCCATCTACCTCACCCCCAAGAACTACATCCTCGCGACCCGTCCCTTGTACTCCACCTTCATCCCCTTCCCGATTCAATACCACATCCCCTCCCTCCACCACGCTCGCGCCGTGGATCTAACCTCCCACCTCTCATCCATCATCAAAGAACTCTCCATCGACGAAGACAAAGATGCAAAGACACCGGTGGGGACCAGCTTTGCCGGCATCACCACCACATCCACCTCCAAGGAGAAGACCAAAGCAAAGAAGGAAAAAATCTCCACAAGAGTTAAACTTCGAAACCTCCTCGCAGACTTTATCGACCCCATCTCCCAGACTCTAAACGGGAAGCCATACTTCTTCCCCACAACCTCACCGACAACAATCGACTGCCTTCTGGTCGGTTACCTCTCCCTGCTGATACATCCTGAACTTCCAAACCCCTGGAGCAGGGAAATCTTCCAATCGGAGTTTAAAGACGTGGTAAACTACGTCGATAACCTGAGAAGTCTCGTGTTTCCGGAAAATCTGGTCCGCAAAGATCCAGACGAGGAGGATAAACTCTCCTTGCGGAGATGGATCGCTGAAAGCGTGGAATCGATCCCGGCGAGGTACTTCTCCGAACCGATCCCTCTAGAAGCGGGGGAGAAGTCGTCGATAGCGTGGGGTGCTGTTAAAGCTCTCGCGGGGGTTGCGACGGCGGCGGGGGCGGTGTTTGCGTATACTAGGTTGGTGAGGAGGGATGTGGAGGTGGATGTGCAGGTTGACGATGAGGTTGCGAAGCCGGTGTATGCGGTTGCGAGGGCGGAGGTTGGAGGTGCTGATACCGGTGGGGATGGGGTTGAGGAAGGGAGGGTGGAGCCGTTGCCGATATTTAGGGCGGAGGATATGTTGGGGTTGAGGTTGTGAGCGGTTTGGGTTATCTGGTGAATGATGCGAGGGAGGGAGGGATATACAGGAAGGTTGTCTCGTAAACTCGGCGGTTGGACATGAGTGTGGGGACCAGGAAGGGGCTCTCCTAGTGATACCTGCCTCCATGGGCAAAATATTGTAACTATAGATTTCAGAGAGCGGGGTAGGGCTTTCCGGTGGGTATAGTATAAAAGAAGTCCGTCGGTCGTGCCTACAGTGGTTCTTAGTGCATCTTGTACACGGTAAATCGCGGATTCATAGGAAGTGATACCCGTCCAAGTCTGCGAAGTCTGCCCATCCCAAGCTAGGGCTCCGACGGAGTTTACGAAGCTGGCCAGTTTTGAGGCAAACATTAGTAAAAGTAATCAATGCCGTAAAACCCCAATTTCAAGATCCGAAGCCGTCGTCCGCTCCTCGACGACCGCTTTCCGGTCACGGTTAGTCGGCATTTCTAGTTGAGTAGCAGGTAAGCAAACCTCCAGCAGCCTTTAGCTCCACAATCCGGGTTATAAATTTGTGCTTGGAAAGGGTCGATTTTTGTTCAAGTCTAGCTAGAGTGTGAGAAAGGAAACGAAATAATGAAGCACCTATAGCAACAGTTTGTAGCAAAGTCTCCATTTACATGCCCCCCCGCAAAACGCCAAATGATAGAAGCCGGTTTTTTTTGTATGTGGATGCGTTCCCCCTTTGCTGATATGACATAAGAGACAAGAGGAAAAAATGAGACTTTAGTGACAGGAAGTAAAAAGAAAAGGAAATAATGCGAATATAGGCGGGGAGACTTCCTTCGTATGAGCCAGCATCATTATTACAATAACAATGAATCAATCACCGCCTTTCAGACAGAAAAAACCAAAATGCCAATGTCCTTTCTCTCGTCAAGCATAAGCGACAGATGGGCATAAAGACCTAATGCAAAGAGCGTAACAATATGTCATTATGGCCTCAAAAAGACAGCATATCCAGAATATCATATCCCGTGAAAGTAAACCATGAGAGCCTGGATCCCGCCTCAGCCGAGGCCTTATACGACAAACTTAGCTTTCGCACGGGAGCTGCCGGCATGGGCGGATTCCGTATGACCGGAAAACTCAACCTGCTCTCTCTCCCCAAGCTTCAAAACTTCCTTGAACCTCCTTCCAATCTCTAGCAAGGCTTCCCTGGCTTCCTTTTGACTCTTTCCATCCCCTCCGGTGCCGATGGTTCTGGTCCACAATCCTATTCTGTAGAAACCCTTTCGGACATTGATAACTACACCCATGACCTCCTTGTCGGTTTCCTTTTCCAGGGTTTCACCGATGGCGGCTAGCATGGTGTGCAGCCAGAGCTCGTCGATAGGGACGGTCTTCTTCTCCTTGAATTGGTAGGCCCACTTGCCGCCATGCTTATTGGCGGGGTCTTCCCATTCTGGGCGAATGCCAACCTTGAAGAGGTGGTAGTCGGATTTTAAGGCGAGATCTGAGGTTTTGGTAATGTTGTTCTAGAGGATAGTAGGAATGGTTAGCTATCTAGGAAAGTAGCTCATTGTGCAGAGGAAAGGGAAGAAGATGGAGTGGAACAAAACGTACATAGATACCCCAGAACTCTTCGACAGAGTCGAATGTGACGACTTCTTTGAGGGAGTCCGCCCATTGATTATCACTCTGCTTGTTTGCCACCTGTCAGCACCTATATATCCCGATATCATCCCGATATCAAGGTTTGGCGATCAGAGAGCATGAGCATAATCCATACCTTCGCACCAGATGGAGGTTTGGTGAACCATAGAGTCCACTTGTTCATCAACGGGTGCTTGACTGTAAAGTTCTCCGGCGAGTGAAAGACGGTCAACTGATCCCTGACATCGTCAACCTGTGAAGACGAACTCTCCCCTGGTAGGGCCGGGGTGAGAGGAACGTTTGAAAGGTCTTGAGGTTCTGAGAGGAGCTCTGTCATTGCGAGGAAAGATAAGAGAGACGCGTAGGCTTTATCGAGGGGACTACGTTTGATCGAGATGGAGGACGGTGAGGATGTTCCGAAGATGAACTGGTTCAGAAGGGTGTTGTAGGGTGGTGGAGGCGGGGTGAGAAGAGCTGAGACTGGTTGTTGGGTCTTATTTTGTTGCGGTCAGAGTTTGATGGTTGTGAGCGAAGAAAAAAAAAAAAAAA
>LDUD01000106.1:74282-101027 GCA_012184295.1 Dactylella cylindrospora
AACTAGATCGACTCTGAAAAAGTAAATGGTAAAATGAAATAAAATAAAATAAGATTGGAGAAAGAGCACGCTGCCTGGATCTGTCAAAGATCGAAGAGGATGCGAGACAAGATTTTCCAGAAGAAGAGGGAGAGGGAGAAGTCCAGACTTCAGAGTAATACCCTTCAAAAAATATAGTAAGCAAATATTGATAATGAACAGAGAACTGCGGTTGCGGATGCTGTTTCTATGATGTTTATTTATGGAAACTAGAAGAGGAGGAAGAAGAGTGAGAAAGAGAGGAGAGGAGAATGTACTCCATGAAACAACTTGGAAACAAAATTATTTTCAATTTCTGGCTAGCCCTCTTTTGCCTGTTTGGAGGGGAAACAGCATGAAAAAGAGAGAGCGGGGGGCTTGCATGCCTATTGAATTGGGCGGTTATTCTGTGATTGCTAAACTTACCCACTTTTTTTCTTTGTCTGTAATCTTCCAAGCGCTGCAAACGCCGTCGTGTTGTTGATATAGTATTGGTTAGTATTTTATATCTTCATCAGCCGTGCTTTTAAAGCTCTCTAGTAAGGAAATAGCATGTATTTTCGACGTAGTTCTGCCTTATAGTTATACCATGATTCGTATAGACTTTAGTACTGTATGTTAAAGTTATTGTAGACTTAGGTTTTTCATCATTGCATTGGCAATTGGGTTTTGGGATCTCAGGTTGATAGATACCATAAATTAAACATAAATCGTTATATACCCCAAATAAGGAATTAACTGATATGCCTGAGCATCTTATCAGGCAGTGGGACAAAGCCCTCCAATAAAGTTACATTTTCGGGGGTTTATTTATTTATTTTGGCACTTAAAGTATGCCGAGAACCTGGACATATCAGACAGTGTGATCCATTGGCAAATGCTTAGGTTAAAGCCTTGTGCGATTTGACATATCTGGCGTATCGAAGGCTCATAGTCCCAAAAGAAGCTTCTCAAAGTGAGATAAATGTATAGAATTCAAGTCCCCCCATTATCTCGCAGGTCCCAATAGCCGTTGTTTATAGAAGAATCCGCGATAACTTTTGCGGACCAGATCCGGCTTGGTATTATGTAATTATGAGGGGTAGCATCCTAAGCTCCAGGTACAAGTAAGGCTCAAATTTTTAGCTGAAATATGACATAGTAAATTTATAATGTAACTTTGAGACTATTATTTACGGTCTTTGACCGTGCTCCTCTGAATCTTTTGCCTTGAATCTCTATCCCCGATTAACCCAAGTCATCAGCGACAGCTGCTGGTATCCATAATGGCATCCATCATAGCAGCTGAATTGTGTTGTAGCTGTATGTTATCCTCAGCCAAAGCCCAGCTAATAGCTGTCCCGCCATCTCACCAACCAACCAACCGCTGTGGAGCTCGCATTCTTAGGTAGGCCGTTGAGGATCTCAGACCGGCCGGATACGGCCATTAAAACCCAGTCGGCTACATGCCTAGAATCAAAATCCAATTTGGAAAGTTAAAGACACTCATCCTTCGTTAAACTATCCAAAAAAGCAGCCTTCCGTTTATTCCTTTTCGTCACATGAGCTGGTGATGGTGAGCCAGCGTGGGGAAAGAAGGAAGCCCATGCATGAGGCTGTCCCAATCTAACGCCGATCAAAGGAATGTCCGATTTGAATACTTAGACAGTCGGCTGTGAGGCACAACAGCGATTGGCCAGCAGCGAAATTCCACGCTTCGGAAGCATGCAGGCTTTGTAGGCATCTCGCTGCATGTCTCTCCGCAAACAAAGGAAAGAGTCAATGAGTCTATCTAACCAGTTAATCCTTCTACTATTTTGGCCGGCCGGTCAAACTCTCTGGATGGAAAGAGACACGAGAAAAAGTTTAACACTGCAAGGCTTTCCAGGATCACAACCTGTCGGAGCCTTGGATGGAGACCGCTAAAAGGGTTCTTAATCACCCCCACCGCGACCAGGAGGATTGTTGATAAGGGACTTTGGACCGCCGCGATTCTTTCCACGGTTCTTAGTTCTCTACAACATCTCAATTGCCTGACCCTTCTAAGCTCATCTCATCTTATTGTTTGACCCACAACTCAACAAATTCAACGCCCACTTTGTCCAACGCCGCAATTTACGGCATACTGTTGAGACACATAAACATAGACGCCGCCGCAGATGGAATCAACCGCACAGCGAGAGCCGGCATTGCCGGAGGGTATCTTTTCGCTGCTTGATACCGATCTATACAAGCTTACAATGCAATGCGCTGTACTCAGGCACTACCCGAGAACAAGTCCGTAGATCCTAAATCTAAGCCGTTGTGCGTCATTGCACGTGAAACCAAACGAGTAGCCATGCTGAAATTCTAGGCGTTTGACCGTAGATGTTACATATCACTATACGAACCGGACGCCTCACCTCAAGCTCAATCGTAGAGCGTTTGATTGGCTGAGGGTCCAAATTAATAGTACGTTCTCATTGCTCTACCTTCTTATTTTATATAGCCGAGGCTTACCAACCGCAATGCAGACCTCGCCAATATACGGCTCACCGACTCTGAAGAAGAGTTCCTTCAGGCGAAATGTCCCTTCCTGCCGCCTACATACCTCGCCTACCTCAAGCAGTTCAGATTTTACCCTGAAACTCAGGTTCTTATGAGCTTTGATGGTGGGCCGAATCCTGAGGATTCTGGCGAGCTCACGCTCGATGTGCAGGGGAAATGGGTCGAGACCATACTCTACGAGATTCCGCTGCTCGTGTTGGTGAGCGAGTCGTTCTTCAAGTTCGTGGATACTGATTGGGACTATGAGGGGCAAGTTGGTGGGTTATCTTTGATATTTACTAGGTATTTGTATGAGGTTTAGTAACAGGCTCCTGGTTTTAGACAAGGCGTATAACAAGGCGAAGATTTGGCTGGAACCTGGAGCCGTCTTCTCGGAATTCGGCACCCGTCGGCGAAGGAGCTATTACGCTCAAGACCTCGTTATGCAAGGCCTCATGAAGGCGGCCGAGGAATTCAAAGATGTCTACCCAGGCAAATTCAATGCCTCTAGTAATGTCCACTTTTGTCACCGGTAAGACACAAACAAACCACGAATGTTGTGAACCATCGCGACATCACGCTGACATGACGCTCTCCCTCAGCCACAACCTCACGCCCGTCGGCACCGTCGCCCATGAATGGTTCATGGGCATCGCCGCCGAAAACGACCGCTACGAGGACGCCAGCGAGCAAGGACTCCTGAAATGGACAGAAACGTTCGGACCGGGTGTTCTCGCGATTGCTCTAACTGATACCTTTGGAACTGAAGAGTTCCTGAAGGCTTTTGGGAAAGTGTGTCCGGTGGAAGGAGCGGAAGGGAAAACATACGCTGAGGTATTTGCGGGGATTCGACAGGACTCCGGGGATCCGGAGAAGTATGTCAAGTGGATTAGGGAGTTTTACGATAAGATTGGGGTCAAGGTAGAGTTTCTGCTGCGAATTTGTAGACGAGTATGTATTCCTGATGCTAACAAATTTGGGGTGTACAGGGAAAGAAGACTGTCGTCTTTAGCGACTCCCTAAATACGGAGCTGGTCTTGAAGTATAAGAAAGCCGCGGAAAGCTATAACCTTATCCCGTCATTTGGAGTCGGAACATACCTCACGAGTATGCGCACCCTTTCCTATAACATACGTTGCCTTCTGATAAAGTACTAATAACTCACTAATAATAGATGATTTTATCCATAAATCCGACTCCACGAAATCCGACCCCCTGAATATCGTCATCAAGATATCTTCCGCCGAAGGAAACGCGGCAGTCAAGATTAGTGACAATATCGGAAAGAATACGGGAGATAAGGCAGTCGTGGAGAAGGTGAAACAGAGGCTTGGATACTCCGAGAAGGGGAGCCTTGTGGACGAAGCTAAGAGGTGGGGGTAGATTACCTCTATTACGCATGCTAGGTCTGTTATTTTTGCAGACTAGGCAAGGGGATACGCTTTGTCTCATACCAAGAACTCTATTCCTCGATAATACGAAAGGAAGGAGTGTCTGCGAAGGAGATAGAGATATACTATAGATGTCTGAAAATCTGTAGATGGGTTACCCACTTAAAGTTTAAAGAGAGGTATCTGGTTTACGAGACCGGGGAATGGGCTGGGTCGGGTCGGGTTTGATTACATGCTTTTGTTGATTTAGGATTAATCGATTAGGTAGCGAAGCTCATGAGCAGTATAATGGAAGATGTGAACTGTTTTCAAATCTGAGGTTATTAGCAAAAGGGATAGCGACAGTATTGTTTGACAGTGGTCTATAGATGCAGCTACAACTTCCTGGCTTTCGCATCTCATATCCGATGGATCTCGCGACACCTTTAGCTTTTCGCAGAATCCTAAATATTTGAAGAATCCAATCTCGCAGACCTCGACGGCCACAACAGAGTCTAAGATATACTCGCCATCCGCTCCCCGGATTCCCAGGAGAAGCGGACGTCATTCACACTTTTATATCTAGTAATAGGAATGTCGCATTTTACAAAAAAAAAGTCGAAATCACATGCCATAGTTAACATTGTCTCAGCATACCCGGGATTATCCTGCATCCGCGCCGCAGTGCTCCGGAAAGTCCTTTAGCTAGTTAGCGTAACGCTGTGGCGATATATACACCTACATACCCATAGCCGAGATTATACTGAAACCCAAGCTTTCGTTCATAAGCTTGCAGTTTATGTTTACATGTGTAGCTACCGTCGCAGTCGCAGTCCAAGTTGAGGTAGCAGTCAGAATCCTAGTTGCGACGTGCGAGCTCGAGGGTATGGGTTATAATCACGAGATACTTTTACATATAATGCATTATAGGTCCTGATAGGTCCGGGTCCAAAAAAACGAATGTGTGAAACAAACGAGCGAAAGCGAGGCGGGTGGTGTTGGCTTGCGCGTTCGGGCGGGCTTGGTTGATAAGCATGGTATGTAAGTATGTTCAGGCGATAACTGGCTGGGATTGTGCGAGAGATGGGTATGTATAGGTTGCTGGTTGTATATACGTATTGGGATCAGTTGGGATCCTGGGAGAGGGTTCCGTGCATGCTGTGCATACACGTTATACCAACTGGAGAATTATGGTTATAGGACATTATTGTTTTACGCTGCGTTTAAAGTCTCCGTCTTGGAAAATGGTGTTGTTCACGGAGGTTGGAGGTTGGTGTTGCAGGCGGGTTATGGTTCGTCCGCTGGTGGACCGCTCCTTGGACTTTTGGAACTTGACTTTCCTACCGATAGCTGCAGTGTTTTTGCTTAGTAGGATTCGCTCTATCTGGAATCCGACTGGGCGAATCCCGCTGTGCGTGTACGTACGACGTGCGAGCAGAGGATCTCACGATGTTATATTCCTACTACATAGCGACAGGGAAAGCCACCAGCCTTACGAACACACGGATCAATAGCTAGATGATCCGATCATATACTGACGCCTAGCTTTTGTTTTTAGTCCCTCTGTCCATAGATATTCGGGGCCCTGCAGATGCAGGCTAACGGAACAGAGAGAAAAAAGCGTTGACGTGTGATTCGAGGCAGGGAATTTGTATACTAATTTGGGAATATAGAGGTTGCTGCTTTTAAAAGACTAAGGTTTTTTTGCTAGGTCGGGTCTTGGCTTTCGGGCAAAGAGATCCTACTCGTTATGTGGGAGCTATAGTCGGTGCTAGCTTGGTGGGTTGGTGGAGGAGGTGGTGGTCCAGCCAGTCGAGATGGATGTTTGCGCTCTAGGTGGGCTGCGCCTCTCGTTTTGGTAACCGGAATCGGGTAAAGGAAGTGTTCATCGAAATGTTTAAACGTACTTGCATGTGGCGGCCGAACAGTTCTTTCCGCTTCACGTCTTTGCTTTGGCGATTGTGAGGCTGGATTGGTTCGCCGCAATTGCTTGATCTTCTTGGTTAACGGTGCCTGTTTGGAGATCAGAATTCTGGGATGGACCATATGGGCTACATGGCAGGCTGGCAGGGTATAATGTCAATAATGTCTGAATAATGCAGACAGTCAGCAGCCATGCAGATTGGGAAGGGGAGCCTCGAGCCTTGACCATGGCCTGCACCGTATAAGGCTATATCCATTACTGTCAGCACGTTATTAAGCTTGCCAAGATGCAGCGGAGGGTTAAAGAAGGTAAAAAGGACGAAGCAGAGACAGGGCTTTTCCAGAGGCGCTCCAGCCCTTTGAAACTTGAAATCTTTTTAACTTTTCCCTATGCTCTTGCGACATCTGGGGATATAGCTCCACTTGAGGATCCTGGAAAACCGCTCCCTACTTTTTCTTCTAATCAGGCTGAGGCGATGGGGGGTGGGATGAGAGAGAGTGTGTGTGGTATGGGGGGGATTGCAGATTCGGGGAACTGGTAACCCCAAAAAAACTCAAATACGTCGGCTGTTATGCAGCTAAATTCTCAGCCCCATGGGATGCAAGGCAAAAAAGAAGCTAGCTTGGGCTCGAGAAGACTAAGTATATGATCCCATGAGAAAAACAAAGAATAGAAGAAAAAAAAGAGAAAATTAGGACAAATGTTGCACTTTGTTAAAAAAGCTCCTAGTCCAAGCTGCCCAGTTGCCTGCATGTGTATTGGGGTTCTCGACCTGTGTTTTAAGCTTACTGTAATCATATATCTATCCCCCAGGGTTCCCGTCGACGGCTGACCGGAGGTCCCTTTAAAGCCTTCTCTTCTTTTTTTCCTTTCTGATAGATTTTAAATCTTTAATCCTTCCCTTTAGCTTCTCCTTCTCGCTCGGAAGACTCTTCCTATCTAACCGCTGCAGATATTGTTCGCGAGTTTTATTACCTTTTCACGTTTCTGTTGGGTTTGATCATTGTATCACGTACGAGTAGCGTGTGAAGCACTGGTGAGTTCTTCTTGCTCTGGCAATTTCAGCCGCGAATTGCCTAGGCTTTAAATTCGTATTTTTCTTTGAGGTTATTCTTGCATCGCATCCTTTCCGCTGTCTTCTTTTTTTCCTTTCACCATCTCGTATCTTCAATCATTGTATATTTTCTTTATCTTTCGGTCGCAAGAATAAGTAGAAGAGGCAGGTTACTCTTTCTGTTTGGGGGGGCATCAGATCCAATTAAAAGAAACCAATCAAGCAAGCGACCAGCCCAAATTGCACTTGAATGAGAGAGGAGCCGGGTTAGAAAGGACAGGCAAAAAAGGGTAGCCAGCCAATTAACAAGCCCATCCCTCCTCGCTCAACTCAAAACCTCAAACTCCAACCACCACCGCTACTGCTACTGCTGCCAGCATCCACCCCCAGGCTACCCCTTCCTTTTCCTTTCCCTGACCAAACAAATAATAATCTCGCAAATTCCCATCAACAAAAGAGAAAAAAAAAAATCATCCTCAAAATTCTAACAACCTCCGTGAACATCTCAGAAAACCGGCTGAATCCCATTTACCTTTATCCAACAGTAGATTCGCGAAAATACACGAGACGAGTATATTTGAGAGGTTCCGAATCGATCTCCGACGACTTCCGAATCCTTTTGGCTACCCCAAGTTTTTCTTTTTATTTGGTCAGCGTCTAATCCTTCAAAATGAGTGTAAGTACAGTCTTGTCACCCCTATTCGTAGACAGCGAATCGAGATGCTCCAGATGTCACGAAAATTAAAGAAAATTATCCACCGAGGCATCTCGGCGAAGCAATTTTCCAATCCTGATATTCAATATGGAGCGAATCTCGATTTTCTAGAAGCAGAATGCCTGGAACAAAGCGGACCAAGCATTGCGACAACTATGGCGTAACATGTCGAACTAACTTTTGGGCCTCGTCTATTTATAGTATAACAAGTATGTCTCTTCGCCATCCCGAACAGTTCCCGATGATTCCGTTCCGTGCAAAAGAAGAAAAAAAATTAGGCGATTTTGAATACTTCGATAATCTGAAATATATTTGTGATGGCTGGGCGTGAACTTCATCGAATGTGGTGAACTATATGCTGACGGAGGCTTTTTTCGGTAACATTACAGCTACGGGCAAAACCCATACGCGCAGCAGGATACTTCGTACAATCCTAATGACACCTATGGCCCATCTAATTACTCGGGCCAGCAAGGAGGCAGAGGTATGCTCTAAATTCTCCAAAATATTGAATTGTCGCTCGCTATCCACATGCCTCATATCACGTGAATTTCGGCGGCTTTTCGAGGAATGTCTATAGAACACCAGTCGCTAATGTTTTCCCCAGGATATGAGATGGCTCCCTTGAATGGACAACCTTACCAGCAATCCTCCAACCCACAAGCCTTCTTTGGCGAGATCGCCTATCTCCGACAAGGAAACCAGGACATCAATGACCGAATCACCGAGATTGAAAACCTTCACCAGGAGTCCCTATCCCGAATCGATGAGTCCTCCATCGCTGAGGTCGCATCGAAGCTCGATGCCGCCACGGCCGAAGTCTCCCAGATGAACAGGACCATGGCCGCTAAGATTCGGGACTTGAAGAGCAAGACTTTGAGCGACCCGGAAAAGGCCGGCCAGGTCGGAGTTATTGAGAGGAGTTTCAAGCAGACTTTGACCAGATACCAGCAGGTTGAGGTTTCTTATCAGAGGAAAGCTAGGGATCAATTGGCAAGGCAGTACAGAATTGCCAACCCAGATGCTACCGAAGATGAGATTCGGGATGCCCAGGAGGCCAACTCTAGCGCACCAGTTTTCTCCCAAGCTGTAAGCCTTACCCCGGATTCCCGACGTCACGTGAATTTCGCGACCGCTATACGGCGATACTAATATTAAGTTTAAAGGTTATGCAAAACCGCCGTGGTGCCGCCAGATCCGCTCTTGCTGAAGTTCGCAGCCGTCACACTGAAATCCAGAAGATCGAGAAGACTATGATCGAACTTGCTCAGCTCTTCGAGGAAATGAACCAGCTCGTTGTTGAACAGGAGGTTATTGTCGACCAGATCGCGGAACATGGTGTCAACATTCACGACGATACCAAGAATGCCAATACCCAGCTCGCCCATGCCGTTGACTCTGCTCGCGGTGCCCGCAGAAAGAAGTGGTGGTGCTTGCTCATTGCCAGTATGTTTTACCCATCTTTAGCCCTGTTAATGTAGACTTCAGCTAATATTTTGTTCCTTGCAGTCCTTGTCATTATTATCGTCATCATTATTGTTCTCGTTGTCGTCAAGCCGTGGGCGAACTAGAAATCCAACCCACCAGCAGCGTAACGGACGTTTTTTACTTATTGCCTAAGCCACCAACCATAACTGCCTGCTTCTCGACTGGGAGACCAAGCCGCGGGCCTTGTCGATGGAGGAGAGAAACAGAAGAACCAGACGACATTTGGAATTTGGAGGACATTGAAATTTATCACCACCTCCCCTCTCTCACCATCTTTCCCTTTTTCCTATACTATCGAACTATAGATACCATGCCACTGTGACGCTTCCCTTTGTCGTCTCTTGTTGATTTTATTGTCTCCGTATCAACTGTCTGTCTGTCCTGTTTTCCCTTGAAAAAAGAAGTTTCCTTACTGCCTTTTGTCTTCGTTTGTGTCGTTTTTATACCAGATAATATATTTATTTTAATACATGACCTGACACTCGCTTCCTTTTCATTTCTCTTCAACAAAGCGACGGACACTCATTTCCAAATTTTATTTATTAGGTTATCTCGGTTCCTCTTGTCGACCCGAGAGTAACACCTGCTTTGATATTTTTGATTCAAATTCTATTTTTTCCTTGTAAGTATAACAGTGGTTTGATATGGTGGAGTCTGTTACTGCAGTAGTCCTCTTTGGTCGTTCGATATGTATCTCTCCTGAAATTATATGAGATTCTAGTTTGCTATCCGATACGGACATAGTTTGAATGTAGATTCTGGGACGCAGCTTGTTCACAGTATGGCAGGGGATGTATCTGCAAAGAGTTGAAAATACTTAAATTGGTGACAATGGCTAGGGTCCGGGGTAAAAGCTTGGATCAACTATGGCAAGTACTTTGTGGTACATCCAAAGATTCGTACTACTTGGCATGAGGATTGCGGCTCTGCGTCATGGGATTTATGGGATTCCTGAGCCTTGTCCGCCTTGTAGTACCTGCTGACAAAGTCTAGATCCCCAATGATTGCTAGCTGTACCGAAGTCTATCACCCCCTAGTATATATCGCGAGAATTCTCAATATCATTTTATAATTTACAATTCGGGAGAAATCGTGCCTGTAGTAGACTGTTTGCTAGGCTCTTTGAGGCTTTCTAGGAGGCCTCTTTTGAAAAATGATACTGCTGTAGATAGAGCATCTTGTACTGCTTCTGACCGTCCGTCAGCCTCCCAGCAAATCCGTAGAGGCTAAGATTTTAGCTTTCCTCTGCGTTGTTTTTATATGGGCAGGGCATTCCAGCCCTTATCAACTGATCAGATAAGATCTTCCTATTCAGGAATAGTCACTCAATTTCCTCCACCAAACAATTTTGCAGCAATGTCAACACACGATTTTTTGACATCGAAATTTAGCTTCAAACCTACTATCCGTCAACCAACAACCTTCGTTAAAAACAGACGACACCCACCGAAGAGCTGGTTTTCTAAACCCCGAAATTAAACCTCGAATTATCTCGTGACCCCGAATCACCGACAAATCTATCGACATGGCCGACGCCCCAAAACCAGCCGGAGCAGCAGGTGCAGGAGGAGCAGGAGGCTTTGCATCCCGAGGAGACAGAGGTGGACCAAGACGTGGACGACGAGGGCCACGCAGAGGAGCAAAGACCGATAGCGAGAAGGAATGGCAACCAGTCACCAAGCTTGGACGACTTGTCAAGGCTGGAAAGATCAAGAGCATGGAGGAGATTTATCTTCATTCGTTACCGATCAAGGAGTACCAGATTGTTGATTACTTCTTGCCAAGATTGAAGGATGAAGTTATGAAGGTACTGCTTTTTCTTTATTCCGATCCGTCTAAGTGTGCGGCGGAATGGCGATAGGGGAGATTGAGTCTAGGATTCTACACCAATTGAGTCCGCAATCGACACAATATCAAATCGAAAGAGGGGAATCACCAATTATCCAAGTTCACAGCTAACCCAACCTTTTTTCCACCCAAAAAAACAGATCAAACCAGTCCAGAAGCAAACCCGTGCCGGTCAACGTACCCGTTTCAAGGCCATCGTCGTTATCGGAGACTCCGACGGCCACGTCGGTCTCGGAATCAAGACCTCCAAGGAAGTCGCCACCGCCATTCGCGCTGCTATCATCATCGCCAAGCTCTCCGTTTTGCCAATCAGAAGAGGTTACTGGGGCTCCTCCCTCGGTGAGCCTCACTCTCTTCCGGCGAAGGAGAGTGGAAAGTGCGGTTCCGTTTCTGTTAGGGTACGTTTGATCTCATGGATTATGATTGTTTGGAGAGCGGTGTGGATACTAATGTAATTGGCTATAATAGTTGATTCCAGCTCCACGTGGTACTGGCCTCGTCGCCTCCCCAGCCGTCAAGCGTCTCCTCCAGCTTGCTGGTGTCCAGGACGCCTACACCAGCTCTTCCGGTTCGACCAAGACTCTCGAAAACACCCTCAAGGCTACTTTCGTCGCTGTCGGAAACACTTATGGATTCTTGACCCCAAATCTGTGGAAGGAGATGGCTTTGGCCAGAAGTCCGCTGGAAGAGTTTGGAGACGTTCTCAGGACGAAGGCTATTTATTAAGCTTTTAGTTTTGTGAATTTTGTTTCTTTCCTCTGTTTAAGTTTTTTTGAAGGTCTTTTCTGTTGTTTATATATGAGGACAGACTTTTTTTCACTTTACTTTTTTATCACTCACGCGGCGTATATCTGTCTCCCTTTTTCACCATCGTCATCACCAGTATCATGAGGGATTGTTAATATAATGAATCTTTCACATTCACGAACAAAGCTAAGAGACTCTTACGTCTAGCTATTGCTTTAGTAGAAGCCTTAAAGCTTAAGGCAACAGTAGGCCAAATCAAACACCATATCCCCTACCAGCCGATCTACACGACACTGCATGGCTAATCAAAGGAGCTACCATGTATTCGATAGTAGCATTAGATAATCCCCAATTCTATACAACATCGCGGAGTTCTATAAACAAATCCCTATAGTCTATATCCTCTAGAACCATACACAGATAGGAAATCTCGTATAATATTTAAGCAGCTTTCTGTCTTCTCTAAGATCTTCTTGTATTGACATAGCTCAAATATGAGTTCCAGCCTAGAGTTTTATGTCCATTCATTAGTCGAGATCTATACTTATAGGACAGTTCGAGGAGCTTACCTAAACTAACAACATTCACGACCAGCAATCTATGCTCCAGCGGAACGAACTTGAAGTTCACAAACTGCACCGCTATACACCATCACCCCTTGTTAGCTCTCACTCCCTATATATAACGTAACAACCCCCCCTCCCCATCTTCCTTAGAGGGAAAAATTAAACTCACTAGGCCAAACAACCAAATTCGTCCTCAAAGTGCTCCAATAACTCCTCCTCAACTTCTCCCCAACATCCCCACCTTCCAACACCGTCATCCCCGTGAAAAAACACAGCAAATTAACCGGCGTGAAAAGCAGCTGATCGGCGGCCACCCGCGCTACCAGCTGAAGGTTTGGACGGTTGGGGATTTTTACCCGGTCGAGGAGTTTGTACCATTGGACGACGACGGGACCGAAGAAGCAGCCGCCCCAGAGGGTCATGCGGAGGGTGCGGGGGAGGTCGTGGGAGGTGCCGCGGCGTTCGATGGCTTGTTGGGCGGTGATGTCGCCGGCGCCGAAGAGGACCTGGCGGGGGTTGGGTTAGCTGATTAGAAGGGTGGTGGGTAGGTGGGGGGAAGGGGGAGGGGGGCCCTACGGCGGTGGTGAGGACTTGGGTTAGGAATGGCCGTTTGGCGAGTCTTGCTTGGTACCTTTTGGGGTGGAAGGGTAATCGCGACGGGTTAGAATACTGTTGTTAAGGTGGTATTAGGATGGAGGTAGGCATGGCGAAGCACGAGAGGGAAGTGCTTTGTCTCGTCAGTTTGAACCAACGGAGTAGAAACGAATCCAATTGATTGATAGTAGATATGTGTTTGGGTATCTGGCTTACCAGCGAAGCATATTGATGTTTTATAGACTCTACAGTCCAGATAGAGAAAGAGATCAAGAAGTTACCGAACGAATGGCTGCTGTCCTATAC
This sequence comes from Dactylella cylindrospora, assembly GCA_012184295.1. NCBI lineage: Eukaryota > Fungi > Ascomycota > Orbiliomycetes > Orbiliales > Orbiliaceae > Dactylella > Dactylella cylindrospora. Next base: position 87,418 of record LDUD01000106.1, read on the forward strand.
ATGTAATCACATATACAGGGAATCAAATCGTAACTATAAAAGCAAGGAAAAGATAATAAAATCCTGGGGACCCCAAAGTTTAAAAGAGCTGCAAAATGGTTCTTCCGAGATTTCCTCCAGAACCCTTTTTATTTTTTTTTTAAACCTTCGGGGTCATTGATCCCATGCGCTTTTCCACGCGTGGAAAAGAATGTGCTTGAGTAAACTCGATATCAAAAAGTTGGTTTAAGCGAGTGGAGACAGCAAAGTCACCGAGTCGAGGACCATCATTTACTCTTCTTGGCAAAAAACCTCCAGTGAAATGACGTTTTGTGGGTTGCAATGGGATTCGGCTGCGGGACATGTGGAGCGGCGGATATTTGCAACGTCTACAACACATGTTTACTATTCGAGATTCATGGAGGTCTCTTTTGATAGCAGCGGAATAATCTGAAGGAATCGGTGAGTTTTAGTATCCATGCGATATATGCATTTGTACCGTCCTTCTTTCTCACACAGTATATGAGCAAGTTAATCTGCTTAGAGGGTTACTTAGTAGTGGGAAAGGAAGAAATGTACTAGTATTTGTTATGAGTAAAGTTTGCCATGATGCATGCGTCTCTATGATACCAATGCTATGCGAGAAGAAACGAAAATCTAGTTACAAAGTGAGGAGAAACAGCAGTGACCATCGTACGCCTATACAGAAATCGACCCTGACAACCTCTCCCGCCGAAAAGCTAGCTTGAATAAACGATAACGTATCCCACAGCCCCCTTACTCCTTAAAAAAATCATCGAATATATCACCCCCTCTATTATCAAACACGCTGAAATGGCCTTCACCTTCGAAATCCATCCACGTCGCCTTCTTCAGTCGTCTCAACATTTCCTTCGCTGGTGAAACCGGCGTATTCCTATCCATTGTCCCATAATACAGCTTTATCCCTTCGTACGGTATATCCTCCAACCTAAACCCCCAATCGTCTAGTATCAACTTTGAGTCCTCAAACCCGCCTTCCGGCCCATTCTCATATGCCTCCATAAACGTTTCCACCCCTTCCTTTAACATCTCCTCCTTTTCAAACGCCGCCTTGTCCTTAGCTCCAAGTCCGATGGTGACGCTTTTGAGCGTCTTCTTAAAGTACTCTTCCAACTCTTCTTGCGTCTTTCCCCTTTGGTTTTTTTCGAATTCTCGTCTAGCGATGGGGAACATGTAGTTGGAGAGGTATTTGACCAGAAAGAAGCGTAAACGTCCTTGAAAGTACATTCCTTTTCTACCAAATTCCCAAGGTGTCACGCCTGCCACCACCGCTGCTCCGATTAATCGGTCTTTAGGGATCACATTTGCGCAGGCGAGGACGTAAGGGCCTCCTCCCGATGCGCCCATAACTCTAAACTTCTCTATCCCTAGAGAATCAGCGATTGCAAGGACGTCATAAGCATGATCGGAGATTGTACGCCCGGACTGGGGATCGGATTGCCCGAATCCCGGGCGATTAGTGCCAATGACAAAAATATCCCGAGGGTGTATGAACGATTTGAACGCGACGGATTCGCAAGCGCCTGAAGGGGTGCCGTGGAAGTAGAACATTGGTTTTCCGGAGGGAGGGCCGTAGCAGCGGTAGGTTATTTTGCGGGAGGTGGGAAGGGTGAGGGTTTGGAGGGAGCCTTCTGGGGAGGTGTAGGCTGCGGCATCTTTGTTTTCTAGAAGAGAGGTGGTGTGGAGCGAGGATGTGGATTGAGGTGATAGGTTGAGAGGGTGGGGATGTTGAGATGGGTGCGCGCTCAGTACGGGTGGTAAATGTGTTGTTTGAGGTTGAGGTGAAGAATGCAACAGAGCTGGGAGGTTGGATTGGGAGAGCCTTTTGATGGCTCTTGCGGCTGGGTTCATTATAAAAATAGATGTATATTCTTTCTGGTTTGCTCTGCCCTTGATATCAATTGAGGCTCTTGTCTCTGTTCATGAACGGAGTCCAGCTGGTTTAAGTAGCAGCTCGTGTTGTACAACTATGACGCTGGTGCCAGATGCGTCAAAGGGGCAACCGAGGTGGAGCCCAGTTGACCGTCGGAAAGGTAGCTCAGGTCATACAGTCCGTCCGCGGACACCGATGGATTAGGGAGTTGCCATACACCGGCTATGGGTGATAGAATATGGTTATTCTCATGTCGTATTCGAGGAGAATGAGTTCTAACTCGCCGTCTTCAAGCTAGTTGTCACTTCCCTGCGCCTCGTCGCTATAATTATATAATGTGGTAGCTTCAATAACTTCCAATTTCATTTTCAAGGTAATTCCATGTAACATTAAGTAATATTTAGAAATGCCAGATACTCCAAACTCCAGAAGAAAAAGATAGGTACAGGTATCTGGCCGCTATAATACAAATAGAGTCTATGTGATGCCCTCCGAATTTGACGTTCCTCCTAGCCGTGACGATTCTCGATTTCCATAGGCTTTGCTGACCCGTCTATGATGATTAAATCTTTCGTTTTCAAATATATGAATCTCGCCTCTGCAATACCGGCAGAGGCGTAAATGCTCGCAAATATTCCAAGTCTCACGAGTATAGCCAGAAGTAGCTATCGCTTCTCGAACTGCATTGCATCCAATTTATTGCCCTGCAAACCAAACAATGTAATTCGTCCAGCTGGTGCTCTCCTTTAAATTTCGACTTGGGTCAGGTCTCGCTTGTCGTAGGTCGCTAGATGGTCCAGGTCCTTATACCGCCACTCGTCGCCTGCTTTGCGGCCGTGCGCCCTAATGTCGCAGTCTGGATAACCCCATTTAAGGTTAAATAGTTCGCGACCCTTATCGATCCAGAAATTAATTCTATTGGATTAAAATTTGTTAGCTTATAGACCTTGAGCGATAAGAGTGTAACGATTCACAGGGTAACTCACGCTCTTTCGAATCCTTTTGCTGTAAGGAGGAAATAACCCATGTTAGTAAATGCAACACAATCAACGCTAAGATCGTTCTCTACGTCGAAACTCGAGCGTCCATGAGTTCATGAGAGGAAACTTAAACTAGAATACTTACGATGTCTCCAGAATGGCTCCCCTTGCCCACCGTCCTGTCTTGCCTGCCATGTATTCCGTCCCTTCTTGTTCTGCTGTTTTTCACCCATCATCCTCTCGAGCTCCAACTTGAGATTCTTGAAGCGTTCGGAATCTAGCTCCTCTTCTGGTCCGGTCGGGAAGAGAACCTCCAGGTCGACAAGATGAGAAGCGACATCGAAAATGTGTCCGGCATCACAGCCATCCTGAGTGTAGTTGTGTTGGGTGAGACGCTCATACCTATAGGGGCCGGGTTTGATTAGTAACTATATATGCTGAATATACTCAATGGATGAGTCGTACATATCACAATCTGTCATGTAGTAAGGAATCTAAGACCAGACCGCGTTAGAAATTAGCAATCATACCCGAATTCGCGAAGAAAAGGGATAGGATTTAGTCATACTTGGGTGTCCCATCCTCCGACCGCTTTCATAGCCTCGACGTTGACCAGAGTCAACCAGTCGTAGGCGAAGAACTTCAAAGCCCACTTGTCGACCGGTTCGGTTTTTGCATGCTTGAGACACTCAACGGCCCTGTTGTAGAAGGGATTATACTGTTCTTCATACTCCTTCGATAAGGCAACAACGTCCATGTGCGACCAGAAAAAGTAGCCCCAGTTTTGCTCAACTGCATAGTTGATGTAGAAGTTTTGAAGTTGGGCGAAGCTGAGAAGGGTTGGAGTACGCTTTACAGTCACACCAAGGAAGTCAAGGCGAGTGTGGTTAAGGTACCATGGGTTTCTTGCAGAAAGGAGACCTCGTAGCTAGATTACATGTGGTTAGGATGATATAATAGAAGACTAGGCGCCTATAGTCTAGTAGAATTACTAGAAAACCGAAGAAGTCTGGAACCTACATTCGAGTCCATAACGCCACTATTGTCCACAACGATAATTTGTGACGCGGGCCATCCAGCAGCAATGTAAGAAACTACTGCTTGTTCCAATAAATACCAATTCCTAGTGAATCCGATAAATAACGGAGTCTTCTCGTCGGTCTTCACAATATTCTTAGGGTTGATAGCTGGAATTTTCCCAGTGTTTGCAATAGGAAATATCTCCTCTCGGAAAGGCTGAACAGGTATTTCTGGAGGTTCATCTTTTACAGGCGGATCCAAGTTTGATTTTATCGGCCAGTCGGGTAGATGCTCTTTAATGACTTGACGGTGTGTGATTCCTCCTGTTAGCAACAGCAGCAGCAGTAATGTGCCTGCAATAACTGTGATTGCCCTCCTGTTTAACGCCATCGGAGGCATGTTTATCGTTGATTGTTTGAATAAATATTAGAAACTATACGTCGAAGAGCCACTATCGTTCCACCAAAGGATATAACCGAAATAATTTAACAAGAATGAATGAAAAGAAACAGAAACCAAACCCGGATAAAATATCGTAAAATGTCAAGATTACGAAAGACCTGAGAAAGAGTTTTCAAAATAGTCCGGAAAAGGAGGGACAATAATATATATATGAACGAGGAATCCAACAAAAAACAAATTTGTAGCCTCCCTGAATAAATCCCAGTTTTTAGGATGAAGAAGAAGAAAGCAACCTCCACAGATAGCATATAAGAAGGCTTGAAGGGGGGCTACCATGCATCACTGTTACGCAGCATTTCGCCCAGCGGGCAAGTAATCCAATCCACCTTTGAGAATCCAACAACAACAACCAACATCTCAGGCGCTAGGACAAACTAGGCTACATTTAATCTGTTTTCCGCAAGAGAGGCACTGATTTCATGCTTGGCCTCATAAAGGAAAAAGCATGTACGATTCTCTAACACTCGGCAAGTTCCTCCCTGGAGAAAAAAAGAATTTTCTATTACAGCTTCTTCACTATTGTTTCCGTTTCCTGTCAGGAACCTATCCTTCAACCTTCTCTTTCGTAATATGGCCAGTCTTCGACTGTAACCCTACGAAAAGGGTTACGAATGAAGGTTATATTTAGCGGCAGGCTTTTTTTTCCCACTAGCTTCTGCTCCGGATCCCAGACCTAAAAAGTCTAACGAACTGAGACTGGTGTAGCCGAGAAGCCCACAGTGGAGCCTCAAACCCTAGTTAAAAAATTTTGTCTCGCCGTTGTGGGTCGGAGTATTTTCGTCTTTTGCTTCACGTTCTTTTTTTCGAGAAGAATACTTTCGAAAAAAGCGGCCTGGAAGCGAGATCATCGATCTGAGGAGAGACTAATTTTCTTGTGAGGCGCTGTAGGTGTTCCTGGTTTTTCTTTTTCACTTTTTACTTTGATTATGCGTCGCATGCGAGTTTGTCACTTACCGTTAGCCGTGGCTTGCGATTGCTGTCTTGAGCGTTTCGGATTGTCGAGATTGCATATACTTACCCTTGTTTTCTCTCCCAAAGACGCACGGAGATAAGTAGAATGGAAGTTCCAAGAGTGAATAGGGATAGCTCAGACTCTCTTCAGTGACAATCTGTAGGCTCGTTCTGCGATAATAAACGCTTAGCCAACAGACCTCGTATTCGGTGCTTCACGATCTGCTTGGTGTTGTGACTTTCTCGGGAAAATATATGCGATTCTAACGCGTTGTGGTAGTTACAGACCAGTCAAAGAATTGACTGACGTCTGGACCCCTGGTTAACGCTTGTACGAAATTGTATGCAATGTAACATCTGTAGATTATGTGAGAGTCCACCCGACAAAATATATTGAATCTCGTAAAGGTTTAATTGTCGTCCCCAGGTGCTTAGGTTCCCACAACTAGGGATCCTGCACCTGGGCAGATCCGCAAGCCTTAGGCAATGACCCGATAACGAGGCTTGGACCACCAGTGAATAAAACTTACAAGCACACACGTTAATATTGAGACACTCATTTGAATGTCCAACTGGTGCAGCAGGGTAATCAGCGGCACGCGGCAGTAGCTAGATTCGAAGCCATTCAGTTAAAAACGCAATCCCTGCGGCATTTACCACATGGCCATGTCCTTACACAGTTTTAAATCTTTTTAAGGTTTTATTTTTTAACCTGTCCTAAGGAGTCTCAAATTCTGTAAGCAGTAAACTTCCCGAAGGAGCAGGAGAATGTCACACGATATCCTTTGACAGCTTGAATGTGTTACGTGTGCTAAACCGTGGCGAAGCCCGTATCAGGTTTGCTAGTTTCTCATTTCCCTTTTTTTGAAGGGGGGAAAAATCCCACATGTTTCGAGTTGAGACCATACAACCGAGAATGACCTTCTTCAGGTGGGTGGAGATGGTCAATTGGGCGGTTATCTTTAGATACGAATACGCGGCGTGAGGCTTGAATAGAATCCATGGGTTCCGGGAAATAACTTGACAGTAGAGGAATAGCTTGCAAAGAAGCCGTTTGCTATTCCCGAGGTACAATCAGGGAAAATTTACGCCCTTATCGCGGCAGCCTATTAATTTCAATATATTAGCTGAACCTTGTGGGCTAAAGCTCTACGCCTCGTTACCAGGTCCTATCTCGTACTTTGCTGGAATATCCGACAATAAATATTTTGAACAGCCTGCAGCGGTAGGATAATGAATCTACAGCAAAAACCACCAAATATCAGGCTGCGAATTCGAGGGTGTAGATGGGAACGCTTGCTAACATGAAATTAATCAGCCATGTCAATATCCTAACACAGAACCATACTCTAAGCATGCAAACAAGAACGGATTATGGATCAAATATGACTATCATTCATCCTCTGACTAGGTTTCCGTGGCACGGGTATATATGAAGATAACAAACACTAACAACCTCGCGGCTTTCGATACCGGTACAGCAAACACGGCACCGATTTTTCGGGAAGGAGAAAAACGCCAAACAATAGAGCTACTATAAGGCTGGAAGGCAAACTTCCAGTTCCAATAGAACGACTTAAGTAAAAACTAATGCTTAGGTGCCTGCGCTATAATCTCACAGGTACATTCCTGCCATCCTAGATCGATAGTTAAGGATATGGGGTTTTCGAAGAGTTTGTAATAAGTTCAAGTTCAAAATTGAAGTCAGCTAGGTCGCTACTTGCTAAATAGTGGGTATTATATACAGACAGCCACTTATCGGCTATTATGAACCCAAAAGAATCAAAAGATATAAGCGCGCTATATAAGCGTCGGCAAGAGAACAAGAAGCAATAGAATCACAGACATCAAGGCTTCGGTGGTCCTCTACAGTACCAGGGCCTCACCAACCCCTTCGCCAGTGTGCGGGCCAGTCGAGCTAGCGATGTCAAAAGAAGAGGGAGTGGTGGCGGAAGCAATGGAGCAAGCCCGTGGCCGCAATCTGCTCGAGGTGGCTCACACTAGATGTCGGCAGGAGTCTGAGGAAACTTCTCCATGAGGGTTCGGCGAGGGGTTTCAACGCTGCCGTCGAGATTGGTTAATGTGGGACGGTTGTTACCTTCAGTAGGTGGTGAATATTAGGACTCCTATTACTTACGCAGCGTAAACGGCTTTCCCGAAACCAACGGGGAATTCTGCACCGAAATTCAAGGTTAAGAGAGGGTTCCAGTGAGCCGAATTTAGCGGGAAGAGACCGTACCGTTATATTCGTTTCCGGCCTCCAAGTCCTTCCAAACCTCTGCGGTGAACTCGTCGATTGGCATTCCGAGTTTTCCTCCCTTCAGATCTAGACAATTAGATTTAGTAAAGGTGTGACAAAATGAGGATATGCATGGGAGGGCCTTACCGGGCTGGTTGGCCTCGTCGTGGAGTTCTAAGACTGCAGTTAGCAACAGCACTATTTCTTAATGGCATAGGAGTGGTTAACCTGTTTGAACGGCGGGCTATGGATCGCAAGGCAAATAGCAAACATCAGCTTTCATACTATAAACTACACACCATGGGCCACAGCCAAATACGCACGGGAAGAACCTCCAAAACCTGAACCCTGGTGCCTTTCAACTGGTTCCTCAAAGACAGAACAAACTGATGCAAGGCAGCCTTGGTCGCACAATAGTTAGGACACCTTGCTAATGGAACCATGGCAAGAGTAGAGCTGATGTAAATCAATGCGGAGCTGTCCTTTTTAAGCAAGAAGGGGAGCAAAGCGGTAGTCAAATGGATGTAGGAGAGATAATTGACTGTGAACTCCTCATTAATTACGTCGAGGTTGACCGTCTCGGGTTTGGTGAAGTTGAAGCCTCGTTGGATCCCTTTGTTCACGTAGTCAGCATACTTCCAATCGGTTTAACTGCCAAAAGAGTATGATAGCTTACCAGAGTTGAACACCACAGCATCAATGTCGGAATGCTCCGTCATGACCCTATCATCATCAACACATTTCCTTGTTGCATTTTCTTTTCGCCCTCATCCAGGTATAGCTAGACTTACTTCTCAATGAACTGCGGGATCTCGTTCAATTTGGTAATATCGAAGACTTCATAGCTCCCTCCATGCTCCCCGACGAAAGCCTTGAGCCTTTCCTCTCGGCGACCAGTTATGACGACTTCAATCCCCTCTTGGACAAACTTTGTGGCGAGCGCTTGCCCAATCCCACTGGTTGCACCAATGACCAACACTTTGTTATAGGTGAAAGGGAGCATTTTTGTTTGCTCTTTACCAAGGAAAAGATAGTAGTCGAAAAACGAAAAAGAATAGGATCAAAGGAATTTTTTGCACTTTTGCTTGGTTCGGAGGGAAACTGGTTTTGGGATTCAAGATTTTCGGGTCGAGGGTCGCAAGTTTTATGGGCGAAATGTTTTAGTCGCTAGAGCGTTTACCGTATTTAGGATTACTGCATTCTCCCAAATAGGTAATTGGGGCTCGGGGCTAGCGAGAGGAGCTATTGAATTTAGGATCTTTCCTGATTTGATCAATAACGTTAATTTTAGTTCCGAGGTGCTATGCATATGGCGGGCTTAGAGGGACTAGATAAACTAAATGCTTCTCTCTGTTTGGAGGTCTTATTGAGTCGGTGGTCGGGGTTTTGCGACAGCCGGCGGGGGTTATTGACGTCAACTTTGGAGAACCCAAGACCCGTTGGTCAATTAATTTTCTTCTTATCTAGGAGGAGCTGTGTGGAGATGAAACTTGGCAGAAAACGGAGATTATGGATTTTACAGGAAGTCATTGCAATGTAAATTGGCGAAAGAGAAATCTTGTTTCGAGTCGAATTCTATGTACATATATGGTATCTTTTTATGAAATATAAACCTTGAAAACTCCTATCTCGCAAATGATAACTGTCGCTCAGATGCTTCTTTGAAACGCTACTGTGCCTATGACGCCAAAGTAAAAGGTAGGAAACAAAAAAAAATATAAAGTTATTTACTGAAAAGATGGATCAGTCGTCGCGATTCCGACCATCCAGACAAGGGCGACAAATTCCGTGAAACTCAACCAACCCTGAACGAACTCCTTTCTCCCCGGTGTCGAGAATGCCAGGCTTCGATCCCAGATCGCGCAAAGCCTCTCGCTGGACAAGTCGGACGAGATCAAACCCATTGCAACAGCGTGATAAGTAGCCAATTCGCGCTTCCCCTGCGACTCGGGCTTAACCTTATCGCACGCTGTATCGTACTCCATAACCTGCTTCCAGAGCTGTCGCAGAGTACGTTCTAGCGGAATATTCCATGGAACTTTCATGGAATACGAGTCGGAATAACTATAAACGAGACACTTCTCGGTGTCGTTGCAGCTGAACTGCATTGCCTTGAAAAATTGCGCGAAAGCCGATCGGATCTGGATCCTTAGCATTTCGCGATTGGAGTGTGTGAGACCCGGAGTTGAAGGAGCTCGGACTGGGAGTGGAATTCGTCGCGGGTTGACATTCTGTTCGGGGAAACGGGCGTGTATCAGGGGTACGGCGGGTGAAGCGACTGGTGTGGATGGAGGAGAGGCGCTATTGAAAAGCGAGATCGATGGGACGGTGTGCAACTGTTTGGTTGGGAGCTGTGGGTCGCTGATGGTCGCAATGGATTGACCAACCTGCCCGTATATCGCGTCGTATGCTGGAGGGGCCTGCGCGGAACTGGCTCCTGGCCGGAAACCGTCCGCGACATAGGTGCCATCTTCCACAATTGGCACCACTTGGTTCAATTGGGGCTCAGATATTGATCTCTGTAGCCCGTCAAAATGCTCCCCCAAGCTCTGTGATCTGATCCTCTTGAAAGGCGGGGTAATTGGGACTGGCTCCACTTCAGATATCGTGCTCTCGGTAGGCGACTCCGGCAAGCCAACAGGTGCATCAAATCCTCTGAATCCAACTAAGAATTTCTCCCTCTGCGGAATCATAAGCTTCGCCACTGGCTGCTTCCCTTTCGCGGAGCTCGAGCTCCCTTCTCCTGCTCCCTCCTCGGCATCTTGGAAAGTTTTTGCGTTGTCGGTTGGTCGCATCTTGATGTTCACATTGATCAAGAACGTGGCTTCCTTTTCCATCGGAGCATTGGGTAAGGTGAATATATCTGAGTTTTTAACCCAGGACTGCAGACCTGGTAGTCTGACTCCATGGTGCCTACCAAGGGTGCCTGAATAAGTAGTCGGAGTTGGTAGGAGGACTTCAATCATTTTTGGGGCTGATTCCTTCCGCCTCCCTTGTTCGCCGTATGAGCAATTGGGTGACTAGGCACAAAGCGCACTCCAAATCCGAACCTCGAAGAGTACTCGCGTGCACCAGTCAGCGAATACGGCTAATGACGTTTTTGTTAAGCTCGCATGGACAATAGGCTAGAACCCCAAGCTCTAGGCAACGTGGAAATACAAGCAGGAGGATCTCGAGGTGTACGTAAAGAAAGACGTTGAAACTTTTGCACAAAAGATGAAGTTGAGAAACATGTTGAAGAGCCTAGCTAGAAAAAACTGGCGATTATGGTATTTAAGAGGGCCTATGTGAATAGCTCCATCATCGTGAGCTTCATCCCAATGCCGCTTCGAGGCAGCATTTCCCTGGCGTGTCTGACGGTAGTAACCAGGTTGTTTTTGGGGCTTTAATGAATAAGCTTGAGCCTCTCAACTCTAGGTTGCCAATATTTGTGCGGTTTTGGCTGGGGTGGTGACGCGTACCAACAAGCCCAAAGAATTCTGCCGGGCGGCATGCACCCAAATTTAGCTGGCTCCCATACAAACCCGTCTCGAGGTATCATTTGGCTGTCGTAAGCTGTTCAAAATACCAGTTTCTACTGCAGAAGGTTGCGTAAGTAGGCACGGTAGGCTATACTGATTTTTTCCCCCTCGAGGATCTAGGACTTCTGCATCAATCCTACAGACCATGACAGTATCTTCATGTAATCACCCAAACCCTGTGGAACCTCAACGACTAGATTTATCATGTAGAAGGCACATTTTCCCATGATATGACGTGATCTCCTCCCAAGGGACTGACTTTGCCCTATGACCTGATATCTTGATCTTGAGAAGGATATGCAACTTTATCTCCGGGTTGAAATTAAGGTAGATTAGAGCATTGTTGATATATCTAAGATCTAAATTAATACTGTTCGCCGTTGACCCCCATTTTTTTAGATTGAGCGCCCATCTAGCATCTCATCCTAAGGAAAAAGATAAGTATCGCTCCTGCACTATGATATGTTTATCAGAGTGATATCGCGATTTCATAGTCTCGAGATCTATGTTGCGATGCTTGCATACACGATAAGCAGCGGTCGGAAATGCACAGCCGTGCATGGGGGAACGTGGGATGTCGGGGGCAATTAGGAGGCTGGTGCATGGATCGATTCATTCGACTTCATTGGTCTAGGTTCCATATTGTATATCGTATCATCGGTTAAAGCTCCCTGGGAAGGAATCTAGAATTATGCCTGATCCTAACGTGCTGCTGCTGGCTGTTTTTCGCTTTTCCAGAAACATTTGCTGTGCTTGATTTCTGCATTCGCACCGTGACAAGCTCCATTTCGTGATATCTTGCAGCCGGACAATCGCGGGTCTCGGAGCATTTGAGCACCGCCTATCAACAACAAGTGCGCTTTATGAACCAAGATTGTTGGAAACAATATTTGAAGCTGAAAGAGTGGCGCTATGGACGCCTCGAGCACACTCGTGGCAATTTGGTAATTGATAACGAGAAGAGGCCCAACAAAATCGTGTCACGAATGCAATAGTGGATCTCTAAAATGGCTCTAAAAGGGATAATTTGCGACGTTCACGGGATCCGACCAGCCCATATAGTTAATTTCAGTTCCAACCGCTGTGAGATATGCATTGCCTAAATGTGAACAGTTCCCGGTAGCCATTCTTGTGGATAGCAAAGTTTAGACTTCGCGCAGCCTCGTATAATGCCTCTCAACCCTTGCCGTTGGAGATCGTAAACCTGTGGTTGCACCAAGGCTTCATTGGTCGAGACTGCCTCGGTTGCCGGCTACTGAAGTTATTTCGCTCATACAATGAAGCGGAAAAAAGACGAAAACCTGTAAGGAAAGGAAAAAGGTGCACAGATCGTGGAGACGGGAGCGGGTTCTCGAGGCAATTCCAATTTTGATATCACTTGTAGATTTAGTGATTTTACGGGGTAACCGTTATCAGGAAGAAAAAAAAGGTTACAGTGTCTTTCGCAGCCCCACAAAATCCTGTTTGGCATGGTCGAGATACTTCTTATCAGCGCAACCTCAACCCTGGCTCCAACATCAACTGGAGGTCCCAGGAACAAGACAGACATGCGGTGCGATGTAGAGGTGACCCCCCTTGCTTCCAACTGCAAATACATCGCATATGTTCCCTGGTGCATGCAGTCATCGTGTCATTTGAACAAAAGTTGCGAACTTTGAAGCTGAACGTTGCTTCGAGTCGGGATTTGGGGCCGGGGAAATGGATCCGAATATCTCCCGCAAGAAGCATATGTTGGTAGTTGGTAAGGATAGGAAATCACGAACGAAAATGTGGGGAAGACAGGCTATCCCGACAAGCTCGATGAACTATCTCCACTAAGCTCAAGCCAGATGGTTTAACAGGCTTCATCTGGCCTCGCCTGCTAAAGGAAATAACTAACTTTTAGATTTCCGCGGAACTGTATACTATTTATGTTTAAAACTTCTAATATCCGGAATTTAAATATTCTAACAAGGGAAGTCATAGGCAAATCGTCTGAACTATCGGTAGTGTCATCAAGTTTTCTTTTAGCAAATCGAGTTCCCGAAGAGACGTTTTCTTTCCGTAAACGAGATTTTGGCCCCATCTCGGTTCATTTCGAAAATCTGGGGTAATGCATAAAGCAGGAAGCATCTCTGTTTCGGATAGGCACAGCGCCACCTTTTTTTGGTACACATTAAACCATCCAACCTTAGCTTCCTCAGCTAGCGTCGCTCCCGGGCATACATGTAAGTACATGTGGACTAGCTGTCAAATGAGACAGCGAGAGAACAGGTAATCGATTTGCAGGGCCTGCATGTCCAACTGGAGGTAGATAGCGGGTTCGGGAGGACACGCTGACGACCCGTGTTTTCCTGAGCGATTTTGCTATTCGTCCGAAAATCGTGACAGGATTTTAGCATCTCATTTCGTTTCAGGATGAGAGAGAAGATATCACTTATGGGGCCGGAGCTAAAAATGACCAGATATCGCTATCTTTCGGTTAGCTTTAGGTAGGTAATTTGTAGATAGCAGCGGGATTGTGTGATTCGACCTCTCAATCATCTACATCTCAGCCACGTGTA
>LDUD01000106.1:102347-129709 GCA_012184295.1 Dactylella cylindrospora
TGTTATCTATATCTGATCTACCTATTCAAATTTGTTTTTCTTCTTGATCTTTTCTTTTCTTTTTTTCTTCAATCCAAGTTGCTCACGGTTGGGGAAGTGAACCATCTCTTATCCCGACTGGTATTGGACTGAGCCAGTGGGAACCTACCTCCAGGATAAAGCAATTTTAAGGAACAGGGCTCCGGAACCAGGGTCGCTGCTAACCTTACGGTAAAAAGCAACGAACTCCTCCCTCGATATACAAAGCCCGCCAGTGGGAGATGCATAATGCACTTACCCAAGGTGTGGGTGCCCGGCGTGCTAGTTCTCTGCTCCATCTTATTTCCCCATATCGCTCGAAAGCTAATCTACCATAGCTAGCTGCGGGTACGTTTTTGGCAACACGAGAATCCGGACGAAGAAGGAAAAGAAAGAAAGAAAAAAATTTCTTGTGTGAATGACGATTTTTTGATTGTCAGAGATAAGGTCACATTCCTTAGCTTTCCTGTGCGCTTAATTCCCTTGTATGTATATGTAGGGGGAAAAGAAGGCCAGGCAGCATGCAAAAGTGCTTGCGGTTCCAGATTGTAAAAGGTTATATAATCGATTAGCCTTTTGGCATCTGTCCGATTGATACGGGATCCTTTTGGAGTTCCTTTTCTTCGGCCTCTTTTAAATACAATACATCTCGCCGTTTTCGCCTCTTTGTCTTACCTTGTATTCTCTTTTGTTCCCTTCCTTGAAATCCTTTAGCGTCCCGCGGCTCTTCTTCATTTATATATCGATCATACCCCTCCGAAGATACCATATCGGTTCATTTCCCACGTTCGCCTCGTTCTCGCGGGCTTTCGTTGGTAGAAGGCCCCAAAACTTTATATACCTGCAAGTTTTTTTTGCCTCTCGCCCTTTCCCCAGATTCTTGGCTTGTTAGGTCAAACCGGAATATAACAACGCAAACCCACGTTCTCTTTCCGATAAAACTACCTTTTGAAAGCGTTCCCTCTCGGAAGAAAAGTTACAGACGAGACTACCCCGTTTTTCAGGGAGATGACAGCGATGCCGGAAAGCAGAGGAACCTTGGTTGTGGTCAATTCGACAGGTCGTCAGACTTCCAGCGTAATCCGAGTCGCATCCGCTGTTGGGTATAAAGTTAGAGCGCAGCTAAGATCGGCGACCAAAGGACCCAAAGTAGCACTCGCGCAAGAGTTAGCTGCCTTGAAGAATGTTGAATTGGTGGAAGGCTCGCTGACCGACCCGAACATCGTGAACAACCTTTTCAAAGGTGCGGACGTCGCCTTCATAAACACGACATTCTGGGGTGACGAGGTCGCTATCGGAACATCTTTGGCGAAAGCTGCAAAGGAGGCTGGAATCAAGCATTACATTTACTCGAGCTTAACGGACCACCGAAAATGCTGGGGTGCGCACCTGCCGCATCTGCCGTACTGGGCGACCAAATACCAGGTTGAGGAGTACATCAGGTCGGAGCTGCTGAAGGATATGCCTACGACTTTTGTCTACGCCGGAATCTACAATAACAATTTTTCGACATTCCACCATTTACCTCTGTGGGAGCTACAGCTGGTAGACGAGAGGGATGGAGGCGGTTTCTTCTGGTCTGCACCGTTTGACGAAGATTACAAGATGCCATTCCTGGACGCGGAGCACGATACCGGTCCGGCGGTGATCCAAATCCTCAAGGACGGTCCCGGTAAATGGAACGGATCAAGGTAAAACTGAACCAAAGCTGTCGCGAATTTAGATACGGCTACTAACGAATATCCTAGAATTCCACTCGCCTTCGAATACCTTAATCCCAAGGAAATAGCAGCAATATTCAGCAAGGCCCTAGGAAGGCCCTTCTCCTACAAGAAAGCACCACTGGAAGTCAAAGCCAAGCTACCTGATGGCTATTTCGTGCAAGTAGCTGCCATAAGCGAGCTCTTCGGCACCCACCGAGCAGACTACTTCCCCCCAGGCATGACCGCACCAGTTCCAGCGAGAAAGATCTGGCGCGGATGGCGAGGACTGGAGGAATACGCCCGCGAGGTCTTCCCCATCGAGGAAGCGCACAACGGCCGAACCTGGATGTACGACGGAGACGACGACGAAGATATAATGGATGGAGATGACGACGAGGGCTTCGATGAGGAGGAGATCGCGGGGAGCCCCGATAATACTGTCGTCGGGGATGAGGATTCCGCGATCTATATCAGTGATTATAATAAGCATTGATCTTGTTTCGGGTTTTATCACGGCGTACTACGGGGGCACCAAAAAAAATATCTACTACTTTTTTGTTTTCTCTTTTCGTTTCTTGAGGGTACTTTTAACGACATTGATGACTGAAACTGCTACGAACGGGAATCATTGCGATATCCAAAAAACTATTCTCGGCTCATTTTCTGGCGCATGAAGGGTTTATCACGGGTATTCAATCATATTCCAACCAACAAAAAAAATCTCTCTCCTTCTCCAGACTATACTCTATTCTGTACTCGGACTGCTTTTGGTTTTTCTTTACGAGCCATGTCACAAACTTTTTTTCCTCTTCTTCAACCATCAAATATCACAAAAAAATTACGACCAACCAACCAACAAAACCAATCCAACAAAAGTTCTTCTCCCCTTATTCCGAGATTGATATTATCGAAGCGGTCCGGCGTTATCTCCAAACCAGCACAAAATTTTTTTTTCCTCTCCTGTTTGAAATCTTTGGTGTATGTATGTGTATAGGACTAAAAAAAAAACAAAACTAAAATCTACTACTATTCTACCGGGCATACTGGAACCGTTCTTCCGAACCTAATCGCTAAGGTCCGACAAATGAAAAAGGGTTTTTTGGTCTACAAGAGAGAGGAGGGGAAGAATTCTGCAGCGGAAACCGACGAAACCATCAGAGAAACGTCATCCGCATGAAGTTTCCCTTTAATGCATGCATAGTACTGATAGTGGAACCTTTTAAGCACTTGCCCTTCGTTTTTTACCTAAATATTAGGCGATAAAAAGGGCACCCAGAGGAGGGAGCTGGAAGGGTAACCCAGGTTTCCGGGGCCAATTTCCCCACTCTTATTTCATGCAAAGCTAGCACAGAACAATGGGAAAGGAGGAAAAAAATTTTCCTCGTCTATGACTGCTGGATAATACCGTGCTCTCTACCCTATCTTACAGGCTATTCGTTTTCTGTTTGGTGCCAAGCTAAAACAAAGTGGACTTTTTTCCTTTGTAACATGTAACTAAGCTAAGCCAGTGTGAGAGCATGTGTGTGACCTGTGCTGCTTCTGAGATTGGTTCACATCTCTTTGCCCTCTTCCCCCCGGTTGGCTATGAGTGAATCCAGTTCTCCCAAGGACTCTTGCCGACAAGGAGAAAAGAAACTCTCCGAACAAACGCTCGTTCGCCAATCGAATAACCCATGGGGTTCTAGGCCCACACGGGGCAACCGGTTTCTTTGGTAAATTGCATGGCGTTCCAGTCAAAGAACTGTAATACTTTGCCCCCCCAAAGCCATGCTTCGTAAATCCCACCCCGTTGCAGCTCACGATATGTAATGCAAATGTACTTTTGGTGCACCATGCAAGCCCATGTATGGCTAGTGCGATGCCTGCTTCCCAATGTCTCCCCAAATCAACCCTTTCCGATCCCAATATTCACCACCTGTGCATACTCATACACCCGCCAAACTCCAGCACTCCGCGGCTTCAGAGCTATCAACGACCCCGTTGGTAACCGCAACCCCATTCCCGTTGACATTCCCATTAACCTTAACAGCTTCATCCTCAACCACAACAACCAAATGTCCATCCTTATCCTCCCTAGCTCCCTTTGCTGTATTATTCGCCGAACTTCCCCCAACCGGTGAATTCGACAAGCTCGACGCCGCCGAACTTCTCAACGCCTTTTGCTTCAAAATTTGCGCCAGCTCGACTTCGTCCGGGTGCAAATGGGCGCCGGCTTCCCGCAGGAGCTTGACGTTCTCCGGGTACCCTGCGTCCGCGGCGACGTACAGCGGGGTGTGGTTTTCGCGGTTACGAATGTGCACAGAGGCGCCCCGCGAGAGGAGGTGGCGGAGGACTTTGCTGTTTCCTTGCATTGCGGCATGATGCTAGATTGAGGTGAAATCACGTCAGCGGGGGGGAACCTAGTTTTACTGGACGGCCAGTGGGCCAGTCATGATAACTGCTTTTCAAAGCTCCGAGGAAAATCATCATAAACGTAGATTTTTTTTTGTTTTGTTCTTCTCCACAGCAGTGAAATCGACAGCGTATCTGTGTGCACGAGACCATGATCCATTCTTGGGGGTGCTTGGGAAATGATTGGGAAAAAGAAGGAAACTTTTGGTGATATGGAGACAGAATACGCCCACGCCATATCTGCAGAAATGGGGTGAACGCCAATATCCCGATACCCTTTTACAAGTCACCAACCAAAAAAAAACCACAAGGAAACATTACTAGTCACCATACACGACTTTTCCCCCTCTTTACACTTCTCCCCCCCTTTCTTCACCTAAAGTCGTAACTACGTGGTACAAACTGCAACTGCAACGGTTGTCTCGCACTCGCACTCGCATCTCCCCTCTGACAAAACTCACCATCACGACTAGCAAAACCAGCAAAATCCATTTCCCCATCCCCTCTACCGGGTCCAACCCCATCATGGTCTCTCAAATCCACCGCCGGCGAAGCCGGAGAAGAACAAGCGGGCGAAGAATCACAAGAATCAGGAGATAAAGAGAAATAATCTCTTACCAGCGGCGTCCTCCCCGCGTAATCAACCTCGTTGAGCAGCCACTCCCTCTGCGCGGCCAGCACTCTCTCGATTTCTTCCAGATCGCCGTCGCGGATGGCGTAGCCGAGTCGGGATAGGGATTCCATGTTTGGTGTTAGTCCTGGGTGTTCGAAGAGGGTTTGGGATTGTTCTGTTAGTTCGCCGCGGAGGGAGTGGGACATTTGGAAGCGGATTTGTTGGTCGGTGAGGTTTTTGCCCAGGAGCCAGATTAGTTTTGTGAGAGCGGCTAGGGGTTGGAAGACACGTTAGTGGGGTGTGGTGCGCTTGAGAGTGGTGATGCGGTGGATGTTACCTTCGGATGTTAAGTCGTGGCCAAATACGACACCTGCACGACCTAGAGCTGTCCCTGGTGCGTACAGCGGGCTAACGGTACCAGTTAAACCTAAAATCCACCAGAAATTAGTCTCCACAATCATATAGCCAATAGATGCGCCTTCCGATGTCTCGATATCTGAGTACCGTAGCACAAGCTAATCCAGGACCCTGCAGAAGGCAAGGAGAGACGTACACTGCGTAACATTAACAATAATAATCCCCCTCCTGCACGCCTCCCCGAGCACAGAAATCAACCTTTCATCTTCAGGCAGATTTCCCGCTCCAAAAGTCTCCAGCACCAACCCTTTCAAATTTTTCAAATTCAAAACGCCTTCTACCATCTCTGGCAGAATTCCGGGAAAAACTCGAAGACAGGCGACGTGGGCGTCCAAGTTTTCTTCCACGCGGAACTTTTCAATGGCGTTGGGACGGGTGATTAGGTCCCACCGGGCGGATGTGTTTATGCCGACGGTGGCTAAGGCTGGGAAGTTTGGGGATTGGAAGGCGGCAAATGCGGTGGCGTTGACCTTGGTGGCTCGGTTTCCTCGGTAGAGTTCATGGTTGAAGAAGAGGCAGACTTCAGGGATCATGAAGTGGCCAGCTATCAGGAGAGAGCCGAGGAGGTTGTCTGTTGCGTCGTTTTGGAGCTCCGACATTGGAGTCTAGGATCTATATGTCAATACACTAGGCAACTTTACGGCCGGTGTATAATTATCATACCTGCGAGCCACTATAATAGGTACTTGTTAGTAATGCTATTACCAAATCGAATAGTATCTGGTGTAACATACGTTAATATAACCGGCTTTCCAAGATTCTGCAACATGAAGCTCAGAGCTGAGCTCGAATATGCTAGCGAATCCGTTCCATGCAGTACTAGAAATGCATCGAACTCCTTGTAATTGTTATAAATCGTAAAGGCGATCTTTTTCCAACCTAACATCCGTACAAGTTTAGCATCCCTCCAATTCCTCTTAAACATTTCTCAAAAGCCTATACAAACCTTTAGCGTTAATGCTGCTGCTATCCAGCAGCGGATGGAACTCCAACACGCAATATCGAATCTTCTTGTTGTAACTCGTCAAGGGAGTTCTTAGAGACTTCAACAAGATTTCCTCGCCGGTATCCGTCCGGGCGGTTAACTCTTTCGCCGGCGACATGTCATTGAAAGAAGGTCTGATTGCAAGGCACGAATCGACAAATCCAGTAGCCTGAATTTCAACAATATTCAACGTTATCATTGCTGTTCACATAAAAAAAAAAAAAAACTCGAACATCTATATTTAGATGGGTCCATGCTCGGAATTCTGGAACATACAGGAACATATCCGTCCGGACTTCTGCGCATGCAAATTGTTCCTCCTACAAATTCGATACCATGATACGTTAGCCCACTAGCCCGGTATATATCAAGAGTGTGGACCTTATCAATCCGAAACGTGGTATCGATATGACGTCGAGGGAAAGACACAACAACACATACCAGTCATGATGATGAGCACGCGAGCTTCAGCCACCGCTTCTTCATATTGTACGAAGCTTTCGCGGCGCATCTTTGGCTTTGCAGAAACCATTGCCGGTGGTGATGTAGAAGGGTAATTGTAAAGAAATTAGGTATGTTGTGACAAAAATTGGTCCTAATTGGACAGCAAATGAAACTTTTTAGCGCTGAGGATAGGCTAAGGGGAAAAAAGTGCTTCAACTGATAAGAGAAATTCAAGAGATGAGGTTGCGGTAGAAGTGCTTGTATCGGGTCACAGTGAAGAGCCGATACACGTTGCAATTGAGCTGTTCTTTCATGATCCTTTATGGGGATTTGGGGTTTTGGGTGGTGAGGAGGAAATATAGCAAATCGAACTATATCAAGGTGGGTAGGCTGGAGGAGGAATATAAGAGCTCGAGATATATACACAAATAATTGCTAAGCATAACAAACGAGGAACTATAGTCCGAGTCTAGTGGAGCTCAGGGTTTTCCAAAAATCCATGAACCGTTTTATCTCGCTCTCCGAAATCGCCCTTTATTTTTGTCGTCACATTGCAGCAGAAGCCTTTTTTTCTTTTCTTTTCCAGTCTTAAAGAACAAAAGAGAAACTTTTCTTCTTTCTCTTGCCTTCACTAAAAAAAAACCTGCGCATGCTCTCATTGCTACCTATTTTTTTTTTTCCGTGAGCGGCAAGTTAGGGATGTGAGTGTGGTGTGTTGGTTTACAAGGAAGTATGATTGATAACCGAAGAAAATGGGCTGGAGTATCGATTACCCCATTGTAACTCTCCTGGTGTTGACCCATGACCGTTTCCATCCGTTTTTGTTAAAGGGTAAAAAGATTTTTTTTCTTTCATTGGCACTCTACCATGGCTTATCTCTCCACGGTAATACTTCCGAGAATTATCGGGATGCAGAAGGGGGGAAGCCCTTGTGATAGGAGTGCCTACCCTATCTTATTCACATTGCATTGCATCAGCCATAATATTTATTTAAGCGGTTGGAAGCATCATTTTTTTCGAAACAACACGGCCTGTCGTCGCATCCAGCTCGATGAGACCCAAAAATCCTTGGGTGTTCAATTTTTAGAAACGTAAGAAGATTCCAACATGCAGGTACGGAAGTCGCCCGAAGACATGGAAGAAAGCTTCAAGGATGGCAGCTTTAACGGTTCTTGCTCGCTTTCCGAATGTGAGATCGAACCAGGTTTCTCCGCGTTTAATGGGGATTAAAGAATGCACGGGGACCCTCGAGGCGGGTAGAGCCTTGGGAATCGAAAGGCTTGAGCAGCTGGGTAGGCCTTAATGGGGACATTTTGGATGCGAGATTTGGTAATGTATTTGCTAAGAGGAACATGCGGACGACAAACCGCAGGGAGCTGAGAGGTCGCTCTGGGTCCGTATTCTCCCGGGTTCAACTCGCGAAAGCTAAAAGGCCTAGAGCGGTTCGCAAACTCTCAGCCATTTCTTCTAATCCTGGATAATTCTTGACAGTGAAAGGAAAGGATCGTATATCGATTTCAAGGAAAACTGTGAAAATTTTGACGATGCGCTCCTTCAGAATTTGAAAATGTTGCAATAATTCTTTCGACGCACGCATTTTATCACATTATTACTTAAGAGTTAAGTACTCTCTTCGCAGTGGAGTTCGGTGGAGATCGAGATCGTTAAAGCAAAGTTGCCGATGTCTCCAAAGAAATGTCTCCGACACAAAAAACTCATCAATTTCAAGCTCACGTGGTTCAAATCGCGGCTAAGGCAACGAGATATCTGGTTCGGTTGGGTCTTAGTTATGAATAGACTCCTCGTGCTTAGGAGAGTGGTCGGATTTTTAGCAAAGTTGGTCGACTTTTTGTGAGCATGTTAGTCACCCAGCCTCTAATTACAGGCAGCGACGGACTATGGGTGCAAACCTTCGAGAATGCCATTCATGGCATTCATGCGACTCGATCAATTGAGTGTAACTCTGCGTGTGTGCTTGTAGCCACGTTTGCTTGTTCAACAAGAGCTAATTTTTTCCTTTATGGCCCTCCTGCGACAGATTTGCACTATTAATGGTTACATTTGACTCTTCATTACGTGTATTACTATGTGTGCGTGAAGGACTCTTTAAACTTGCGTATCTGGGCCTGTAGACGATCGCGACTGTCGGTATATATATATATATTCTTTTAGTAGCATAATCTGACAAGAGGACTGGCCACTTTGAATGGGGAAACTGTCAGGAGAGATAAAATGTACAAACTGGCAGCGGTACACGCAATAATGATTGTTTGGGATTTTGTGGGAAGAGCGGAGAGGGGTGGTGTGTGTTTCAAGACCAATTTTAAGGTTTAACCGCCGATGATTGGCTGGCCGTTAAAATTCGATTCCCTCCTCCAATAGCAGATGGCCATAGCCATGCTCTTGACCGCTGTTTTTAAAGATTCTGGGCGTTCGGTTGGGTCGGGGCAGTGTGCCTGGCCTTTTTGGCTTTTGGCCCATACACCCACACCGCCCGCCTCCAATGAGAGAAGAGACCAGCAGCGGAGGCAAGGCAGGTTTAAGGCAAAGAACCCTTAAAGGCGACCTATTTTTCTTTTTTTTCTTTTTTCGATCTTTTCCCTGCCTTTAAGCCTGTTTTGGATTTTCGAGAAATTCGAGATCTCACCTTTTGCATTTCTTGTCCTTTAAAGATTCATCGCCAAACAGAGGAAGGGAAGACGTAATTCCTTGCATGGGCCCTTCCATATTCCAACACGACCACCGCTTAAGCATTTCCATCTTCTTCTGGCAAACTTGTTTTCCCTGAAAAGAGCCTGGGAAGGGTTTTAGAGATCCTGAAAGTCTAACGTTGCTTCGTATTCGCTCTTCTCACGTGGGTTTGCGGATCACGATTGCCTCCCACGGACTCCGATCTTGATCCCTTTTCTTTACTCTCTCTATACAGCGTAAGTGGATCCTATTCGAGCCTTTCCTGCTTTCCCTTGCTCTCGATATCTTCTTTCTGCCCCTCCATCCCCATTCCAGTTTCTCCTGCTAGAACTCGAGATCGAAAAAAAGTCGTTAGCGAACAATCTGGCAGCGTGTGATCTAAAACGACCCTGCAACATTTCTCCTCTCATTGAAAGTTCCTCTCGCGTAAATCTTGGGGGCGGAAGAGAAAACTGGACTGCGGGTGACTTGCGTTTTATTGCTTTTCGGGGGACTCCTAAGAAAATTAAAAGAAAAAAAAAAAAGTGTTTGGCCGGGCGGGCAATTCTTCAATTTGGTCAAACACACTTTTCCGTTCCTTCCAAACTTAGAAACCTTCAACATTCCCTTTGCTGATTGAAAACTAAAAGCAAAGATTCCCATCACGTTCCCTCGCCGCGACGTCAACTGTGCGTTCCCGGCTTCTAATCATCAAATTCGAATACCCGACACTCTGCTGGCGAAGTAAGGGAGAATTATATATATATAAACTGCGATCCAATACTGGGGAATCCAGTCAGAGCGACTTGTTTGCCGAGGCTGTACCCGAGTTTGACTTTTTTTCCAACGCTCTAGTTCCCTATTTTCCTGTTGTGTGTGGCGGAGAAGTTGTGGAAAAAGTAACGACGACTCGGTGTCGTCGTCGCGAAAAACATATCGAGTAGATGTCTTCGCAGCAATCGCCCCCACCCCACGCAGGCGCACCCACAAATAGGAATCCTTCAAACGCTTCGACTTCTTCTCGGTCAATATCTCCACATAAGAGGACAAGATCACCGGATTTTCCTAGAGAACCGCCAAAGGCGCCGCGAGCCTACCTGCATCAAGGTGGTCCGCCTGCTGGCGCGGGAACTAATGGATATGGTGCGAGGCCACCTCCTCCTGGCCCAAGAGGAAGATCTCCACCACCTATCGGCCTGAGGTCGCGGACCTCTGTTGGCCCTTTGAGTGCTGGAAGCGGTATGTATTCAAATTCGCGATGCGTTCCCCGGTTTCAGGAAACACCGATGACTAAGCCAACACATTTTCAATGCATAGGTATCAGCCCAGTCAATGATAATTATAATGGCTTCCGGGAGCGGGCCCCTCGCGACTATGAGGATGGCTACCGCGCGAGACCTCCCCGCCTGCGAGACGGACCCCCTCCACCGGGGCCACTCGAGCGGCGACAGTCAATGGGTGGCCCAATGGGAGTAGCTTATCCTCGAAGAACGTCGCCTCCAAGGAGATCTAGAAGTCCTCCAGAGAGACGAGGCTGGGACGGGAGGATGGAACGATATGGGAGAGAGGATTTCCGTGAACCCCGGGAAGATTATTATCGGGATGGGCGTCATTATCAGCGCGAGGGTCACCCAAGAGATGGTGCGAGAGATCGCGACTATTCCTACTCGCAGTCGTATCGACCTGAGCCGCGGGAGCCATATAATAGGGAATTTCATCATCGGCCTAGCGTTAGCAGTCAAGGTCTACCTATAACGTCACCGGTCGATGACCCGAACAAACTTGCCAGAGAACAACGTGAACGAGAGGCTGCCGAGTATGTGATTCAGTGTTCCGCCTCATGTTCTACTGCCAGTGGCAGCTGTAAATTGCCTGATCGCTAACTTTCTAATGTAGGTATAAGAAGCGTCGGACAGCTGGGACTCGTCCAAATGAACCTGAAAGGAAACGTTCGGCCCATACCAGGTCTCCTTCTCCGTCGAATCAACACCAAACCTCAACCCACTCGCCACCTCATACCGTTTCCTCTCGCTATACGTCTAACCAGTCACCTTCGACAAGCTCGCCGCCACCCTTGTCTGATCGTAATGGCGAGAAGGGTATATCCGAATCGAATTTTAACAAATCCGATCCCTTAAATCCTCAGAGCTCGACACCAATTTCGCAACCTCATCCGCCTCATACAACCCCTAGTACGTTTCAGCGCAATCTTACCCGCCCAACAACGTCTGTTCCGATTTTATCTGCCCCTGCGCCTCCAAGTGTACCGTCGTTCAGGGATATTCCGCTTGGCCCGCGTGTGTTGCCCAACAATTCGGTTAGGACGATTCCAACAGGGCCTCGAGGGCCACCAACAGGCCCCAAGGGTGACAAATGGGACAAAGAAAAGAGGGAGGGAAACAAAGAGGATGGCGTTTCTATTAAAGAGGAATCCAATGATAAAGACCATATGGGAATGGATGAGGGGGAAGCTCCTGTCGATGAACCCAGTCCTGTAGAAGAGGGAGAGGTTACCAACAGTGGGGACGAGAGATCTGTAGCGGGCGACCATCGGGATATCGAGATGGAGGATGTCGAGGCTTTGCGTAGACCAGAGCCTTCTTACTTCTCTAGGAGCGAAAAGCCTGCAGAACAAGCTGTTTTTGTCGCTGCAGAGTCATTGGAATCTAGGAAGGACAGTTTGAGAGAAGATCCTATTAAAGAAACCCCTTTCAAAGAACCAACCGAGATAAAACCTGTGCCACAGGACAGGCGACCTTCTATATCTGCCGAATCGTTTCGACGCGACCAGCCCTCTCTATCCACATCTCCCACTTCCAGAAGTGTCACTCTCCCTTCTCCCTCTGCTGAGTCTGGGAAATCTTCTGTTATTCCAACTCAACCTGCGAATTTTGTTCCTACATCTCCGTCGTTTACTTCTCAGAATTTGCCACCATCGGTTCCGACAGGCCCAAGAGCGTTGAGCAACCGACCCGGTCGATGGGGTGGGCGAGGAGGGGGTATGATGGCGCCAGGACCTTTTGGTAGAGGAATGCCTTCGAGCGGATACCCAAGTAAACGAGAGGAGGATGAGCGGCGGTCAGGACTCTGGAATTCCGGGCGGGGCACCCCAACTGTCGGTCCAGCTGGTAGATCCGGTTTCGTCCCATCCGGTCCTTCAGGGCACTACAATCGACCAGGCCAGCCATATACTTCTCCGAAACTAACCAATGCCGAACTAAAGTCTGGGCGACCGTCAAGCTCTGAGAATTCTGTTAGCCAAAACGTTGAGCGAGGGCAAGGTGCGGACGTTGCTGCTCGGGCAACGTCACAGGAACCGATCGCAAGGTCCACGGAGCGAAGGCAATCTGTTGATGTTGAAATGCAAGACGTATCGCAACCACATCATCAGCCATCGGAACCTACTGTCAAGCAAGAAAGCCCCGTCGATACGAAGCCTTTAGCGCCTGCTTTCAAACCCGAAACCCCCAACGAGGACGAAGACGATAAACTGACCTCTTCTGACGTCACGAAACGAATTGAGGAGATTGACAATAGGATTGGCGTTCTTGAATCTCAACTTCGGGAGCTGGGAACCTTGAAACAAACAAAACAAACAGAATTGGCTCAAATTGACCAAAGACAGGCTGAAGCTGCCGCGAAACTGGAGGAGGAGCGAAGGACTAAACCGGGTGAGACAAAAGCGGAAACAGAAGATGAAGAGATGTCTGAGGGCACTGTTAAACAAGATAGTCTATCGCCTACTCTTGCAGCTGAGTTTGCGGCGCAATCTATGGAAGATAAACCTGCAGCAAACGGTCCATCTGAAAGTTCTCCGGAGCCTGAACAACCTATAACCCCGAAAAACAAAGCCGAGATTACTCCATCTATCAAAGAGGATGAGGATATGGTGATTACGAACCTGAACGACCAGAGTGTCCCCTCTAAGGACAATCGCGATATATCTACGTTGCCATATTTCTGTGCTGGACCACAAAAAGAGCCAGTAGAACATGCGTTTTGGACAACGAATATAGTGCAACATGCGAAAGTTGAGGATTTGATTCTTAAGCACATCATGGAGCATAAAACTGTTGTCGGTAGCAAGATCCGCAAGCTGCGACAGGAATACCAAGATATTCTGCCGGTGTGGAAGCAAGACTGCGAAAAGCTGGACAATGAAGAAAAACGGAAGAAGGGCGCCGACGCTGAGACAACAGATACCGCAACTACTGATCCTACTCCAACACCTGCCACTTTGGAAATATCAGGTAATACTAGCCTTGGTCGCAGGGGCGGAAAGGGTGTTTCCAGCGACTTTGTTTCTTCTGAATATGAACTAGAACGGATTCTCAAGCTCTCAGAGAAGGAAGAAGCGGAGAAGGCAGAAGCCGAGGCGAAAGAAAAGTACGATGACTCCCGAGAAGCTGTTGTCCCGGATATGATTATGGATCCGGACGAGAAAGAAAGACTCCGATATCTTGATACGAACAACATTGTTAGCGACAAATCAACCGTCAAAACGCTTCTTCGGTTTACACGGCCACCGGATAATTGGACGGAGGAGGAGAAGAAGTTGTTTAGGGAGCGGTATGCACAATTCCCGAAGCAGTGGGGAAAGATCGCAAATGGCATAGATACCCGCGACTACAAGGCCTGTATCTTGCATTACTACCAGACGAAACAGACCGAATTTTACAAAGAGCTTGTCAAGCCAACAAAAGCTCCAAGGAGTCGCCGCAACAATCGCGGCCGCGGTGTGCCGTTGACAGCTGGCCGGACAACCAGAGCTAGAGCATCAGCGCTAGACGAACTAGCACGAGGCCAGCGTAATACTCCGCTTGAGGAAGAAGATGCAGAGTCCGAGGATGTTCCGCCGACCACTAGGCCTCGTCGTGCGGCAGCCCCAACTTTTGGCGAAACTGCAGATAACGATAGTTCAACTCCGGGTCCTTCAGGTAAAGGCCGCCAAGGCGGTAATAATAAACCTTCAATCGTTGTCGATGAAGCGTCTACACCTACACCAGCCGAAAAGACGACCGGGAAACGCCAGAGAGGCCCGAAGGCAGACAAGGAAAAGAAGGAAAAGAGCGTATCAAGGAGTCGCACGCCTAATGTTGCTGTCACAGCGGCTGAGAAGGCGGAGAAGGCTGGCAAGGGCAAAGTCGAACTTGTTCAGACCCAGCAGGAGCTTAATGCTCTTGGTGCGTTGGCAAACATGAGTGCAGTAGCAGCGCCGGTCGTTCCAACAGGACCAGCGGCTCCACGACCATTCGTACAGGAATCTATCCAGTCCGCTCCTGTTCTTAAGCAGGAACCAGGCACGAAGATGGAAGAAGATATTTCAAGATTGCCACCACAGTTTGTCAATCAACCCTATCTCGAGCCTCCAAATCGGGTTAATCTCCCAACGCAACCTCCACCTCAGCCAGAGATTATCCCCACTCGACCGATCGCGACCGCTAAGAGACCAGGCACTTCCACTCGGGGTAGGAAACCGCAGGTTGATGAGGAAGGTCACGCAATCGCTCCTGTAACCTCGAGTTACTGGTCCGTACCTGAGACCCAGGATTTCCCCCGTCTACTAGCCTCATTTGGCACCAATTTTGAAGCTATTGCGGAGCACCTGGGCACAAAAACGACAACTATGGTAAGTCAGAATATAGCTATATCAAACACTATATCTATGATGCTGATGCCAAATAGGTTCGGAATAATTACCAACGTGGCTGTGAAAGTGGAAAGGATTATCAGACCATCGCTGAAGAAGCCAACCGGAAGATACAGAAAGGGGAGTCGGTTCCAGCGCCTCCTCCCCCGATCAATCAAACTTCTAAGCGACGATATGACAACTCGGCTTCGCAAGCGAGCCGAAATGCCATTCCCATTCAACCAGTTGATCCTGATACAGATATGATGGATGCAGGAATACGAAAACCAGTCCAGAGTTTGCCTGCACAAGGTCAAGCTGTCTTCACCCCGAACAGAATGGTTGCTGTTGGGCCAGAAGCAAGAGTGCCAGCTCAAATGCCAGTACAGCCGAAACCAGGACCGAAGCCGGGACTTTTTAAGGACACTCGGCCTTCTGCCAGATCCGCGGCATCACCATTTGTCCCAAGTGCTAACAATACCCATATCGAAGACTATCGACCGGTCATCCCGCCTCGTGGCCCAATAGAGCCCACAGGCAAGACACCTGCGCAAGCTATTCAGATCGATTTAGACGACACTCCTCCAAGATCCTTCGGGGCCGCTCCTACTCATCCTCAACCGCGGGCAATGGATGTGGACTTTGAAAGGCGGAGAGCGCAACCTGCACATGATGCGCGCGTGGTACTTGCGCAACAGCAGGAGCATCTGAAAAGACAGGAGCAAGCCGTTGCTCAGCAACAGGCCCCTCGACAACCCCAAGCCTCCCAGCCGGTGCTCAATCCGACACATCCTACTCAAATGATGATACAGGAGCCAGTAACTACTACGAGGCACCCTGAGACACGTCCGCAAGAGACCTATCGTTCGCAGCCGCCGCATATTCAGGATCTTGTGAAGCAGGAACCGAGAGAGAAGCGACTGAGTGGCGGTGATAGGTTGGGACAAAGCACTCTTCTAACGCCAATGTATCCAGATGGAGGGCGGCCGAGAACGCCTCCCGCCACAAGGCATCGGACCCCTCCACTGCCAGCGCAGGTTCAGAGGAACATCACTGAGACCGTAGTCCCTAAGCCCATGCATGCATCTCCATATCCTGAACATTCTCCTCCGAGGATGCCTTTGCAACAAAGCCAGGCTCCACCACCGCAACCAAGTCATATCATGCATACCCAACCGCAGCCTCAGCCAGGGCATAGGAGACATGATTCGAGCTCTCTCACGCCACCAGTTAGCGTGCAACCACAACAGCAAACCCAACGCATTGTGTCATCCTCATCCCGCCCCCCATACCCTCCTGCGCAATCTCAACAGCCACCTGCAAACCCTCCGCCCGTGCAAGCGCAGCCTGCTCCCGCTCCCGCCCCGGCTCCTGCTCCTGCGCCTTCCAAGTCTATGAGCCTCTTCAACATTTTGAACGATGACCCCCCAGAACCACCACGCCAACCTAAGTCTAATACTGCTGACGGGTGGTTCTCGAATACGTCTTCTTCTTCGTCTTATCCATCACGAGAGCCAATTGTAGCTCAACGTCCACCAGAACCTGTCTCGCATTACTCGCCTAGGGTTCCTCCAGCCGCCCCTCTCTCGTACGGCAGGCATTCGCCGGCTCCTTCAGAGCCACTTTACCTTAGCCAACGGCCCCCATCTTCCGTCCCTCTAACCCAGCAGCCGCCAACTTCTGGCTCGCTCTTCACGAAGGCCTATGCCGCTCAGCCGGTGTCTCAAACTCGTACGCCTCCTCCACGATCAACTTCGCATCCAAACTATCCACCTCAACAACCACCCACCTACACTCAACAGAGCGGTGTTCCGCCACAAATGCATTACGATCACCCACCCCATCATCACGCTCCCCGCGAACTACGTGAGCCGCTACGTGAGTCCCTACGTGAGCCGCTACGTGAGTCCCTGCGAGAGCCGCTTAGGGAGCCCCTACGAGAGTCATTACGGGAACCTATGCGAGAGCAGTCGCGCGACCCATACGTTTCCTATGCTACTCGCCCAGCTCAATTCTCACCACCAACCTATCAAAGTCCTTATCAACCGCCATCAGGACCTCCGCCACCGATTCATCGTGAGACAATCGAAAGGATCCACCCGGATAGAACGATGGCACCACAGCATCCGCAGCATATTCAAACGCAGCAAACTAGTGGCTACCCACCACCGCCACAATATCATAGACCTGGGGAGCAGATGCAGCCAATGTTGTTTGATTATAACAGTAGGCCGAGACAAATGGATAGCCATGAAAGAGGAAGCCGTTAAGTTAGATGTTTTCGGTGTCTATCGACGTTATGAATACACGGTAGCCATGTATATAAGATATGTTTTCAACTATTTAAATTTTTTTCTTTTGGTATTTGGTTATTTTACATGGATAAGGATCGGTGTGCTATTGTTTTTCGTTCACGGTTTGATGGAGTTTACTAGTGTTGTTTGTATTGAAAAGATGTTATAATACATGATGCGGAGGAGGATGAACAGCATTGGTGTGAATTCCGTTTTCCTATTGGAGTGCTTGGGAAAACAAAAGGAGAGAAATTATTGTTGTTAGATGAAACAATTGGAACTATAGTGATATCTAGATGCTTCTTGATGTGAAGTTTAAGGCGTGAGAACGTATAGATACCGTAGTATTCTCACTGATTAGTGGCTACTTGAGTACCAGCGAGGATTTTGATAAAGTCGGCGTTGTAGTGCGTCGGCATTGTTGCATTTTGTTAAAGAGGTAACTAAAGTCTAGATCGCGGTTAGGACAACCTAGACTAGACCTCGATTAAGGTTAGAGTTTTTGTTAGAAACGATGACTTTCACGAGGTGGGTCTGTTTCGAGTAACGTTAAACCACTGGCTTGGTTAGTCTCTTTTTAAAGCCCTTCAAACACGTTGTGGCTTGGTAACTTTAGCTGTTTTAGTTCTCTGGATCTATTGGTTTGTGTTTGGTTCCTGGTGAACGTGAACCTGGGCACCTAGGCCTGCGGGAAGTTCAAGAGGATTAGGATATAACTCTAAGGTTTATTCCGTTTAGTTTCTAGGTTAAACTCTTTACATTTATGTTTTAGTTTATTTCAAGATATTGAGACATTGAGAGCTAAGGACATGGACAGATGGAAAAGCCATGCCGAATCGGGGCTGTTCGCATTTGGCGATTGGAGGCTGAGGAAGCAAGGGGGAGTGTATATAATATTATTTAGCAGTGCTAGGGTGATGAAAACGGGTAACGACGACTCGTGATCGTGTCTGCGATTGGTTTCTCGCCGTCAGATTATGATTAAGGTGCAGGGGGCCTAGAGCTTGAGGTTTCGAACGTTTCGCGATAGTGGCTGATGGAAAATTGGCAGCGTCATCTATCGTGAAGCAATATCGCGAATTCGAACTACAGGTACTCGTTTCTAGAACTTTGCAACATGGCTCGTATAGCGTAAATATCCTCTATACGAGGTAGTGCACCCCGGCCTTGCTACGATACGGCAACGGTAAGGCACAGTTGCAGCCACCATTCTCCCAACCGAAGATTTTTCCCCCGGGGGGGGGGGGTCTCTTTGGTAATTCCAGTAAGCTATATCAAGGGGTATAACGATAACGAATACGAGACTTTCAATCTGCGATGCGGAGATGCTAGATGCGGCTGGTTCAATCGGCTTAAAATTCCGAAAATTGTTGGTGACTGGACATGACAATGGTCGCAATCGCAAGAGGATATTTGCAACGACTCGAGTGTGATAGCCATTGTTTCCAACCGTTAAGTGTACAGATATCAAACGATTGGGTCGGGGGTTATGGTAGAGCGCCTTGACCGCACGGGGACTGCCTGCAGCTCCCCGTGATGATCTATTGAGGTATCTGTAACCGTGAAAAGTTTCTCAAGATGATAACTGTAGCGTATAGATTAACATTAGTCACGTTATTATAATTGGCGATTTTATCATCTTGGAAAGTTTTCCTTGGAATCCTGCAAGTAAGTCTCCATTTCGGAAAAAGTGATCACGATGGAACCCACGGGTAAAGACATCGAGCATGCATATTTTTTGGTTATATGTTCGTTTAGGGTCAACTGCATATATCCCCAAGGATAGCATTATAAATGAGGGCCCACAGTAAACGCCAATGCATTATCGATTGAAAATCGAATTTTAATATATCCGATGATCGTTGCTTAGCTTGATTCTCGAGTAATGTCACCCATTGGTACGCTGAAGAAAGTTCAAATCGACCCCGCCGAGCGCAAAAAGCACAGACGAGTGGTTCGAAGGGTGGAAGTCCAGACCAATGCCGTCTTATCGAGGGTTCACAACCAATGGTTAAAATGAAAGCCAAGCGGGTGGCTACATTGTTTACTTGCAGTAGCGTACCGCACGTGCCACTCGGCGTCTTGTGATCTTCTTTCGAAGTTCAAAGCTCTTTCGTAAAGAAAGGTCTAGATGGGCTAGAGTGCTCGTATAGAATGTTCTGCCCGGATATACTCGTTCGGCGTCCAGAGAGCTCTATAACTTCATATAAAGTTCATGCATATCTCACGTACAGCATCATATCTAGGTTAGATTTAAAACCCGTTTTGATAAAGTTCATCAATCTATAATCTCTAAGTTTTATATCTCTACCTGCAGTGTGATGGATATTATCCCGCTTGAGGAGAATTATGGAGAAAAGTTTGCTTTTAAGCCACGGATAGCAATCGATGCAATTAGCTAGTTGTGCAAATACAATCCGTGCGCTTGCACTTGCATAATCACATATACGCATATCCAACAGCACCGTTGCAGATTTATTATTTCCGGGCGGCAAAGTCAAAAAGTCAAAATGGCCAAGTTATTTGGTTCTAATATTCTGCGAGCTAAGAGAAATAGAGGGTTTCGAGCTCGTGAAGAAGGGGGTAGGAGGAGAAGGAGGTACGTCACCTGGACTAGTAGCAGAAGTTATGTAAAACCATCGAACAATGGACGGCATCGTATATGCAAGCCATGAACCGTACATGTATATCACAATTCCCCGGTAAGAAATAAAACATCCAGGCCGTAGATCATCCGCTTCTGCACTCCGTTCTCCATTTCCCTCTCGTTTATGCAATATCCTTATCCTGTCAAGAATACGAGACCGAGAAGAAGAAATATCCATCACGGAAAAGGAAATCTTGAAGTCCTACTGGTCGGATCTTTTGAGGGGATAAATTCGACGGGAACGGATAAATATGCAACATGATAGATCCAGAGTTTTAAGATCCGGGTAAAATGCAAGGATAAATTATAAAACGAAGAGGCGGGTGGAAGATTCCTCCTGTTTTTTAAAAACGTAAAGGCATTGTTGATTTCTTACCGCTCTGTTCTGATAGGTACGGCTGGCTTGGAAAAGGACGTTTGGCTGCAGGCCGGTACAGCTGGTTAAACGGGTTTTTTGCGGTTCTATGCATGAACTTCGTTAAGAGGTAGGTGCGGTTGAAGCATGAAGCAAGCGAACCGACGTGATTGTGTTGAATATAACCATGGTTGGCAGGAAAGAGGCTTGGAAGTGTTTTATCAATCTTGATAACGAAACAGCGGGCTGGTATTGGCATCACAGCGGCTAGTATTGCGAGCTAGTTTTTCTGGCGGGTATTTTAGCAAGATGATGAAATAGTCCAATCGGATCATTAGGGTTAGCAAAAGAGAGTTTCCCTTCTGCGTACTCTGTGAATGCGTATAGGAATTTGCTTCAAGTGGGAACGGGTCAAATTCGAGCGCACGGATGTGGAGGCGTTCCTTGGACGGGGGCTCGATACGTATATATATGAAATCGAGAAAGGACAGCCAAACCATACAACCCATACACTACCATCTCTCAAGCCCGCCCGTATCCAGGTCTACGTGGGTCCCTTCTTGTTTTCAGAATGTGGAGAATTGCTTGGTTTGTCCATGTAAATGAGCTGAAAGACGGTTCGAACGTATTTCGCTCACGCCACTTTCTACTTCACCCCTTCCAAATTCCAAAACCCCAAAAGAAGATCCCATCCCGTCAAGAAATACCCAAGAGATATATTATGCTAGGAAGGATCATTAAGGCCCACTACCCCGCGTCCAACTGGGTTTAAAATTTCTTCAGAGTCAGAAGACTCTCTGGGGGAACAGATCGCTAAGATTCTTCCAAGAGTTCTTTCTAAAACAAGTATTTTCAAATGCGAGATCTTTCAATAATTATCCAAAAGGCTTAGTACGAAATATATATTATGCCAAAAAGATATAATAAGTTAAGTGATTATATATATTGAAATGCGCCAGTCCGTACTATATAGCTATAACACACCGAGGACCGAAAAAAGCCCTATCACCCCGGCTAAAAGGAAGAGTTCGTTTCGATAAATTTAGGCAGGAAAAGTCCCATGGTTTTGAGTATGTGGGGGCCGCAAAAAAAAAAAACTTTCAACCTCGACCGATCACGCACTGACAATGGTGCTAAAATGAGCTGGTAAACGGGGTGCGAAAAATCAGTTTGTCCATGTAGGAGCTTCCGCAATGACCTCTAAAGTGCAGGAACGTTTAGCACAACGTATTAATTTTTTTGAGGGGGTGGGAAGGCGAAAAGAAGGAACGAAGTGCATTGACAAAATTGCCATTGCAATTGCGACCAAAGTGTCGGAGACTCCGTAGATAGACTCAGTTATTTCGGAAAGGCGAAACATAGAGCTAACTTGAAAGGTTTTATTCGGAGGTATTTTTTATATGGAAAGCTGAACAGTGGATTCGATTCAAAGTTTCAATAATTTCACTCATAGAAAGGACTTACCGATCGAAGGGGATATGATTCTCCGCTTTCGAAATTTGCTTAGTCCCATTCTCCACAATCACGAGTCCGATAGGGGCTGGCTGGGCGCCCAGATTGGCTGGGTTTGGAAAGGATTATGTGTGGAGATGAACATGCCATGACTGCGACTTGTGGAGAAGTTTTGCAAGGACAAGAAACAGAATATCTGGGGAAATCATACGATATCAGCATAATCAGGCAGTTACACAATGTGGAGAAACGGATTTCGCATCTTTCCTTTTTTCAACACGGAAATTTGACATGTTCACAATCTCCCTCGACGGTCGCAAAGCTAGTTTGAAGTTACACCGACGCCAAAGAATAAAAAAAAAAAGTGGTTTCTAATATTACTCCAGAAGGCTTTAAAGTAAGCAATTAGTAAAGTATCCTCAGACCCCTATAATAAGTTCGGTAGACCGGAGAAACAGCCCTCAAGCTGTCATTTCACACTTCGGGTACCTGGTTACGTTACGACCTCGGCCGTAAATTACATGTACTCTGCCGCCGCACCTCGCATCGCCTCCACCCCTCCCTTACTTCCCATTTTTCTATTCCCTTTCGCACACCTACTCGCTCTTTACAATTCATCTATTTCGCTCTCTCCATAACGTGGGCAGCAAGGATAGCCTCACTTTCTGCAACGGCATTTTCCCTGCCTCAGATCAAATCCACGTTTTTCTTACCAACCACCCTTCGAGTAAATTGCTCGCCCATTGGATGAAATTCCTCAAATGCCTTGCAAACGTGGGTTCAAGGATCAGGGGTCTACTAAGTATCTTACCGACTCCGCCTTTTTTTTTTTTTTTTTTTCTTCTTAGTCCCATATCCGGTCCTTGTTTGCGAAGATAAAACGCAATTGCAATGGTCCAATTGGATCGAGACGCAATAACATTATCGATGCGGTGCGGGTATTGCCTCAAGCCGTTGAAATGAAAAAAGAATCCGTATCTAAAGGTGCGAATTTTTCCAGCGGTAGGAAAATAGTCCGCTTGCTCCGTGATTTTATACTTTTGATCGACAATCTCAAAGTGGATTTTGGTGGCGAGACCACTTCAGCCATGGCGACGAGAGCCACCGACACATCCATGGAAGGCAACCTCGTAACGAGCGATTCAGGCTTTCAAGAGGCTTTTTTGTGTCTCTTTATGCCTCATCTCCTTGGCCCAGCTGGAGGTATTCCGTAATATGGGAGAATTTTTCCTGCTATATCGAAATGTGTAACTAGTATAGCTGTTCCCCCAAGAAATAGCTTTGATCTCTTGATAAGCCTGGGCGATATCTTGGGAGATTCAGGTTTGTGCACCTGATATGCGACATTTTGGCAAAGTTTCTTTTGAGGGGAAATGCTATAGAACGAAGGGAAACAATTTTATCCTTTTTTCTTTGGTATTAGTGGGGCTGAATGAAATACCAAGAGTAACAGGGAGAAGGGGGATTATCCCTCGATCCTGGAGCATCCAAGTCAAGAAGACAAGAGGAACAAGAGATTCCTAATACCAGGTTTATGAGATTATCTTTGGGGGGGTTGTTCATTGTTAATGTTGTTTCCGTTTTTCCTGCATCGGTTCGACGGTTTGCAACGTTTGTTACTCATCCCGTCTTTTGGGATTGCCAAAGTCAACGGGGCTCGGTGAAGAACAATACCGGCTTGGCTTTGTTGGTGATTCAGTTCCACATGGTATCCTTACAACAAAACGGTTAAACGTGTTGGACATCAATGGTAGCGATCCTGCGAACGTTACATTGTCCGTGTGCATATGTGTTAGTTTCAAGATTCAATTTTTGCTTCAATAGTACATCGTTACTATAGAGCAGTTTATCACGACATTTGACGAACACTTCGCAGGATGCAAATATTAATATTAATGGTGTTGGTAAAACCTTCCTTACTTTTACACCCAACCGTAGACTCCTTCGCTCGCGAAAACTGACCAATCTCGTTTTTTAATTCTGTAGGATTTTTCTGCAGCATGCCCAATAGCAGAGAGGAGTTCCTGACATAACTCGCTTCCGAAAAGGTGTGCATGTCGACGGGTTTGAGGAAAAAAAAGAAAATGGAAGGCAGCTAGAAACGGGATACCAAAGTCAGGTACATGGTCTTCCACACCCTCCTATATGCAATTCTAAAACTGTAGGTACATAAAAACTTCCCTAGTTTTCTGCGTGTTACCAATGGTTTGGTCGCCGTCAGAAAGGTACTTCACACCCACACAGAGGAGCAGACATGCACTCTCTAGAGTATCTCGCGCCAACTTCCCACTTTCGATCAATGCAATATACAAAATACAATATTAATATTTTCCCCAACAAGAACATTAAAAGAAAAACAGAATTAGAAAAGAAATCAAAATGAACATTCCAAACTTGCATATGCAACAAGCTGCATGGTCTGCCCCGCGCGCGGGAGATTGGCGGCCTTGTCTCTGGGACTTCTCTTTCGCTTGACCCATGTGGCTCTTACGATAGTTGCATAAAGGTTGGGTAGTCCATGAGACATATAATGATATGATATTATAGTCATCTCTCAAAGATAAAGCTTGTTCCTTTGAAGAAAAAAATTATATTGGTTGACTGAAACGAGAAAGCAGCTGCTAGGTCGACTGTATCGAATACATACTAGTACATGATATAACCCGATAGAGTGTACTTTTTTTAAGCCTTTTCCGCTGAAAGTTACATGTAGGAATGTATATGCAGTGATCAATCCAGAAAGAGAAAAAAAAAGGGGAAACACACTCCGCCCCCAAAAAAGAAATATCGAGCAGAAAATATTAATCGAGACATGAAATATTGGGCGTCGTCCCAAGAAAATAGTGGGTGTCAAAGCGAGCATAATCATTAAGTGGGAGAGAAAAGGGAAAAGAAAATATGTTTCGTGAACTCCGAGATTTCCAGCTGGGGGTATCCGTAAAAACGCCATCAGATATGAGCACCATCAAACACAAAAAAAGGATAATCAACCAATTTCAAAGGATAGTTGTAGTAATTCCATGGATAAATGAGTGAATCGAAGTGAAAGAAACGAAACTAAGACATTAAAACTAAGCCGAAGGTAATTTGAAGCGATCCCTTGGGAGGCTTTCAATTGAGGTCTTTTTGCGGAGAAGCCCAGAACTGAAATGTATGCTGATGTCTTGCCACATCAGCTTGCAACTCTTCCACGAAGTAGTGACGTAGATGACAAAATTCCACAAGCCCTGGGCCGGCAGTACCAGAGAGGCAGTTAGGTAGAGTGCAAAGGGCTGGTCTTCAGGGTGAATGAACCCATATACACGGTTGGTAGAACTTGGAAGCTGTGGGAATATTATTAGTACTTGCGTTGGAAAGATGGTGAAATGATCAGACGTACCCATGTAATGATAAGACCAACGAAGAAGAGGAAAGAACAGCGAGTGTATGCCCATGCGGCGGCATTGGCTTTCATCGTCCTACGATTGGCGGCGATGGCATTTCTGTTGATTACTGGCGGGCGCGCTGCGGTACTAACTACGGTAGCTGATGTGACTGTTGTCATGGATGGTTTCTTGTCGGTAGAGGAATGCGTGCTGCCAGAGCCAATAGATGTTGTTCTTGCATGAACGAACCCTTCCGTATCAGCTTCGTTGACATGCTCCACTGCCGACTCCTCATAGTCAACAATATCATTGTCTGCGATACTGTGGGTTCGATGAGGGCCGGCTTCAATGGTGACGGTGTACTGGTACGGTTCGTTTTCGCCTGCAAGATAAGTGCAACCAATTGGCCGTGATGGATCAACCTGGTCATCCTTGACATCTATCTGAGTGACCGTTGTCATATGGATTCCATTCACTGGGGCCTGTCCCGCTGGCGCAGCGGCGATGGATAATTCGGTCTGACTGGATGAAGGCTTCAGACCCTGGCCGCCATTGATTTTGTCGAAGCGGCGGAGGTCGTTCCTCATCCTGAAAACAACCTTGCCAGCGACAGCATAGAGTATAAAAGTAACCAAGATGGTGATCCTTATTTGAGTGTTAGTTGTGTTGCACAAGGATGGATATATATAAGGACAATGTTGTATTTCTTACCAGACAGGGCCGTAGAAGGTTGCTAAACGCAAGACGTCGTATTCCTTGGAAATCCAACACCACATGGTGGCATCTCCGTAAATGGGACCTTTGCCTGGTTCGCGAACGAAAAGGAAGACAAATCCGGAGATGCCGGGTAGCCCGAAGGCGGCGGCAACATAATATGGCTCTAGTTTTCTGAGCTGGGCGGATCCGAACTTGCACTTGACGGTCAAATAGACGTTGAGTGCCATGAAGGCAATAAACAACGCATCGGATTGCAAGAAACTACATTGCTAGTGTTAGATGTTTGATCCCGTAAAGGTTCCGATATAAAAAAAAATGAAAAAGCCTCTCGCAAAAACTTACGTTTGGATAAACAGTCCCTCTATATAAGATAACTCGTTTGTTAGCGAAGCTTGCTCAATCATTTTCGTGAAAATCTGCAAAGATGGCTCCACACTCACGCATGTTACACAACGCAGACCCTTGGCCAGCCCTCGGCCCCGCTCTTGCAATAGAAGTTGCAATGGTGCAGAGGATGTTGGCAATGGCAGCGTAGAATGCTAGCCTGTTGATAGGCTTTTGGAATCTTGAAGACGCCAGGAAAGTGATGATAATGAATGAGGCACCCAAAATGGACAGTACAGAGGATGCCCTCTGTACTGCCTCTATAGTCTGCTTTTCTGATTCTGTTAACATGTGGCCGACTTTCCCTGGCATAATTTTCTGAACTGTGAATTATTTAAAAATTTGCTGTTATTGGTGAGGTGCCGTCTGATAGTCCTCTTCTATCAAATTGGCGCTGAGTTTTATTGCTTGAAGGCTTGGTTTTTGAGGAATAGAACGCTTTGTTTTTCCGCTGTCCGTGGAATATCGTAGGCCTTCTGGCCCGAGGACCTGGAGTACGGTACTATACCGATCCCTCCAGGAAGGAGTGGGGATTTTTGGTTCTTGCTCTCTTTACCCTGGAAGCAGAGCAAAGAGGGATATGGTGACAAGAGAGGAAAAGAACGAGGGCGGAGGGAAGGGTCTTGGGCCAAATATGTATAAAATTCTTAAAAATACCCCGGCGGGCAGTAAACAGCAGCGGTTTTAAAAATTGAGGTGCGTAGTAGGGCGAAATTTACGGCCGAGTGGAAGTGCAATTCGGTGCAGGGTAGAGCAGACAGGGTCGAAAGGCGGTGTGTGTGCGTGAGAGTGGATTTGGATGTATGTATGTATGGTCCGGTCTGGTGTGTGTGTGTGTGTGTGTATGGGTATGGGTATGAAGAGAATAATAAACTGGCAGGCAAGCAGGCTGTCTTGCAATCTCGTAGATCCACTTTTCTAGTTTTCGTGCTTTGGAATAGTCCTTGTCTGATGCCCCACGATAGCCCCCTTCTGGGGATCAGAGACATCGGGGTATTCATATACTTTTGGGGCAAGGTTCGGCCTGTCTACTAGGGAGACTGCCATTTCGTTTGGGCCCCATCCTTTGGTTTCGTGCGGGCAGTATGTGTGTGTATGCGTGTGCCTGTGTGTCCATTGGAAATATGACATGACGGTAGGCCAGCCGTATTGGGTGTGCATGCATACCGCTGTAAGAACTGGGAAAAAGGAAAGAAAATGCTTCTGGGGAACTGGAGAAGAACAGTGCACACACACTGACTAGACCCTTCTATCCGCATCAACCTTTTTTTTTTTTTT
>LDUD01000106.1:135171-154007 GCA_012184295.1 Dactylella cylindrospora
AGCGGAACGATCTAATCTGAGCAGATCGGATACCGGCCGGCCCATGTCTATAGCAGATAACTTGGTAAAGATCTTGCTCATGTGGGGCCGGAGAGAGTGAGGCCCACTGATCGCCATAACGAATCCTGTAGATTCTTAAAATGGAAAGCCTGGAGAATGGCAAAAGAACGTCCCGGATGAAATTCTCAGATACCGATATCGTGGATATCATCTTATCGTACTATTGACATGGCCAGTGTCTTTATACATAACCACCTTTCATTTTGAAACAAGATCTACAGAGAAACGAGAGCCGCAACGCAGGTGAACGTGCACATGGACGTTTTCCTTTTATATCGAACGAGCTTTTCTCGGTTGAGGAAGTGATTTTCATGGTGGGAGCTTAAACGGAAGCCAAGACGCTCGCTTGAGTAAAATACAACATGGTGGGCCTTGAAACGGCCACTTTTTAGACTTTTGCCGTTTCTTGAAAAGCTTGATCTTGACCCGGAAGAATGCTGGAGGTTGGTTACATTTTGCAAAGTTGGCCATGAAGATCCGGGTCTGTAAGCGGGTTGAACGTTGTATGCAGGTGTTGAAACTGTCCGAATGAAGATCTTTGTAAGCCGGCGAAGTTGTGTACGTTTCACGGGATTCTGGATAAGGGAAACGTTCGGAAGCATGGTTACTAAGGTTAATCCTGTGGACGTTTAACAAGTACGATACTAGGCAATAGCCAATGCAATGCGATTTCCCAATCAAAGAGACGTCGACACGTCGTGACATCAGCTTGCAAGCGTATAACCGCCTGCCCCAGTTCTACTGAGCTTCATTTGTGTTGTTCAAGTACGGCCATGTGACTGACAAGTCGTTTGATTCTGAATCGTGCGTTGTGATGTTGCCTGCGTATTGCAGGTGCGCAGTTCTGAGCACCAGCCAACGCCCCTATGCCCCACCAAACTAAGCTCAACCGCGACTTAAGCTCCAGAGCCACTTGCTGATGTCAACATACATCTAGCTTCAAGCTCCAACTACACCCTCTCACCAGCACAACCATCTACAATGCCGGTATATATACATTCCACATACCAATATCCCTTCTGTATCTGCGGTGGCTAATCGGAATATAGGCATATCACTCCACCTTCTTACAGGACACTGATGTCCGGATAATCGGTATGCCGCATACGCAACCTTCTCGACGCTGAAGAGCTTGGAACCTATGGATGGTAGGAGCTGACCGACCGCACTTATGATGTATAGGGAATTTTGCCCTCCTACCTCTTCGTACAAAGACTAGAGGGCCTGCCTATACACTCCCTCAGCTTCCCCCGGATGCCGACGAGTTAAACATCGACCCAGACTCCGAGTCTTACGATATACTCGATGAGGTCACGCTGCTGTTCAGAGCCAATACCTTGTTTAGGAACTTTGAGATCAAGGGGCCAGCGGACAGGGTGCTGATTTATGGTATCCTATTCATCAGCGAGTGTTTGGGAAAGATCAAGCCGAACATGAGTGGAAGGGAGGCGGAGAAGGTAGCTTTGCATTCGGAAATATGAGGGTTAGGGACATTTGAGAGCTGACAAGATTGCTGCGTAGGCTTTGAACACACTTGCATTGGACCACTTTGCGTTACCGGGCGATCCGAACTTTCCTTTGAATGCTTTGTTTGCTCCGGCGAGGGATAGGAACGAGGCGGATCAATTACGGCAATATATCAGTCAGATGAGGCAGGAACTGACGCTACGGCTACTCGCGAGGGTTTATTTCGAGTCGGCGACGGTTCCATCAAAGGTATGTTGGGGTGCTGACTCGTGGTTTGGAACGAATGCTAATCTTATATTATCTTTGCTTGGAATAGTGGTGGTTGAGTTTTACGAAGAGGAAGTTTATGGGCAAGAACTTGTAAGCTTAGATTTGCATTACGGATTGGATTTTAGTAGCGTGAATATTTGAACCACTATAACTTTTGCCGTTTCGCTCCTGTCTTATAGCAATCTTTGCTGGGTGTTATTCGGTGCTACATCATTGAGTATCAATGTTGCCATTAACCCTTGTCTCGTAGAACTGATGTTCGAACAACAAGATTAATCCACTCCAAACTTGAAGTTAAGAATGCGGCCCTCTGGAACAAGCTAAAAGAACAATTCCCAGTGCAGTGCAGTGAGATCGTGTGCAGCTGGCGTGTTCTTCGATATCAGTAATTCTCACGTGACCTTCAATCTAGTCAGGACCCGCGAATTTTTGCGTAATTTGGCCACCTTCTGGAAGCATCGCTAAGCTGTGAGCTAAGGCATACCGCCGCCATCCGCACCTGCCTAATTTTTTTTATTCTTTGACAACCGTGTTATCAGAAACCCAGAGAACAAAAGGGTCTTCCTTTTATTCAAGCAACCCCCCTATACCCTTCTTTCCCCTGAACGACATCCTCACGTTCTTTCCATAACTCGTCATCTACCAATATTTCCCATTCTGCTTGATCCGCCGGTTTTCCGACCAGGTTAC
Organism: Dactylella cylindrospora; assembly: GCA_012184295.1. Classification (NCBI taxonomy): domain Eukaryota; kingdom Fungi; phylum Ascomycota; class Orbiliomycetes; order Orbiliales; family Orbiliaceae; genus Dactylella; species Dactylella cylindrospora. The sequence goes on from LDUD01000106.1 coordinate 137,659, forward strand.
TATCGTCACAATGTTCGGCTTAAGTCCTCAAGTGTAAGTTTCAACCTCGTGCGCCGATCGGCGATATAGGGACTCGGGCTAATGCGAAAAATTTACCGCAATGCAGTTCCAACCTCATCGTCGTCCTCGGACTGATGCAGGTCGCGAAGAAGATCCCATTCGAGGACCCAACCGTCTTGTGGGGCGTTCGCGGTCTCTACATCGTGTCTAATTTGGTCATCTTTGCGTTATATGTCTACGTCGGACAGCAGATCAAGAAGAAGAATGGTATGTTACGCATTTTCCCAAAATGGACGCCCTGTCCTGGATATTTAGAACGATCGCATTAATACGTAATGGGAGCACCAGACATGACCACCTTAAAATACGTCGAACCACCAGCCCCACTCTCCGGCGAAGAACCAAAACTAGTCACCACCACCATCCTCCAATACGACGAAGGGCAGCTCAAGAACCTCTACAGGTCGCAATTGATGGGTATGGCTATGGTCGGATTCATGCACCTGTACATGAAGTACACGAACCCATTGTTGATCCAGAGCATTGTCCCGTTGAAGGGGGCTCTCGAGGGAAATCTTATTAAGATCCACTTCTTCAACCAGCCAGCGAGCGGAGATTTGAAGAGACCGTTCAAGGCTAGTGGGATCATGGGTGCCGCTGGAGGTGATGCGAAGAGCGACAAGAAGAGCATTGAGCAGGCTGAGAAGCAGTACAGGGGTGGCGTTAAGGAGGAGTAGATGTATATCTTCCTTCGTAGCTACTTCTTTAATGTTGGCGAGGAGGCCTTTTCCTACGGGGATTTTGTAATGGGGGAGTATGGGCTGGATTGAATTGCATTCATTGTAGATATTTGCGCTGCATCTGCAATAAAAGCTTCAACATTCGATTAGATTCTGCGAGTCGTATTGATGTAGGAAAGATATAGCTATGATACTAGTAGAGGAGATAGCCAATTTTAAATAACCTCTTTTTGCTAAAGCATCTAGCACCTATTCCCTGATATTCGGGTGGGATTGTTTCGACGGTAATGACGAGCAGGCTTGAAGCTTTATATTCTGTGTTGTGGTGGGAACAACGCGTCTTCCTAGCAAATTCAACTTAAACCTCGCGTCTTCAAGCTCCCCAAGCTCCTAACAGTAGTTAAATCTTTCAACTGCAACGACATATACGGCCGAGACCAAACCTAAAGACCTACTTAGATACCCGGGAGTTGTATATTCGGCTATAGTCACGATGTCGGACGACGAAATGGATATTGACGACGGTCCTGTCGACTCTGGGATAACTTTCTCTACAATTGAGGCGAAGGGAAAACGAAGTGCCGCAAATCTACCGGTAGAAGTTGGCGATTCATTACCTTGGTATGGCCGTAATGAGTTGAAGCTGTTTTAGGGGTTTGTATGCTGATTGCTGGTTCTATCGGAAGGGTTGAGAAGTACAGACCGCAGAGCCTCGACGATGTGTCTGGCCACGAGGATATCTTGACAACGAGTAGGTCTACGATTCTAGCTCTTCAAAGGATATTGTCGCATAGCTTTTAGGGCGGAAGTACTGACAGTAATATTGCTAGTAAACAAATTCATCGACCAAAATGTACCGAGACCGTTGTTCTATTCTTACCCCGATACATCGATACTGACGCTTATTACCAGAAACTCCCACATCTTCTCTTCTACGGCCCTCCTGGAACTGGCAAAACCTCCACAATTCTCGCTCTCGCTCGCCGAATCTATAATACTAAATCCGAAGCCCACCTGCGCCACCATGTCCTCGAGCTGAACGCTTCTGACGATAGAGGTATCGATGTCGTCCGTGAACAAATCAAAACTTTCGCATCCACAAAACAAATATTCTCAACCACAAAGCCCGAAACTACAAATACTATGGCCCAATTCAAGCTTATCATCCTTGACGAAGCCGATGCAATGACGTCAACGGCCCAAAACGCTCTACGAAGAATAATGGAGAAATATACATCCAACGTTCGATTCTGCATTATTGCAAACTATACACACAAGCTGAACGCTGCGTTATTATCACGTTGTACGAGATTCAGGTTCTCGCCGTTACCAATTCCTGCGTTACGAAGAAGGGTGGAACACGTCATCGAGTCGGAAGGTGTACGGATCGATTCAACAGCTGTAGATGCACTTCTAAACCTCTCGCGAGGCGACATGAGAAGAGCATTAAACGTACTTCAAGCTTGCTTTGCAGGTTCAACGCCACTGGACAAGAACGGGGTGGCAATGTCGGGACCAGGTGTCGAAAGAGACCTTATTACGGAGACGGCAATATACGAATGTGTAGCTGCGCCGCATCCTGAAGACATCCAAGCTATCATGAACACGCTATTAACGGAAGATATGACGACTGCGTTATTGACGGTTAGCAGAATTAAGACACTTAAAGGATTGGCGTTGACGGATATATTGCAGGCTGTAGCAGAGGAGCTATGTAGATTAGAGGTTTCACCACAGGTAAGGGTTCAGTGGTTGAGCGGGTTGGCTGATATTGAGGCTAGAGTGGCTGCGGGAGGAAACGAGAGTATACAAACTGCAGGATTTGCAGGGGTTGTGAAAGTCGGAGCAGAGATGATCGCCAAAGGCTGATTGGACAGGCTAGAGTATAATTAGAAAGCGATAGGTTTATGGATTATACTATTAAGGGCTGTCGCATGAAGCGCTCTGGTCCGATGTGCAGTTTTGTGACCTACGGCCTTGCGATTGTCAGTTCTGCTGTATTGTTACCCATCGCTATAGTCGGCGTAGGTCTCAGCCTTCATAGGGAGAAATTCGAGGTCCCACTATCCATAGTCTTTAGGACGCAGTGAGTCGCATCCTAGCCTGATTGGCTCGCCACAATTTCTCCACAAATTCCGTATGCGTTAGTTGCAATTCATAAGTCATGGTTGTCCAGTGGAATCGGAGAACTCGCTTTCCTGCTGTATTCCTAGGTTAAGAATATCTGAAATACGTAAATTGCCACAGATTGAACGTAGGGGTGCTAGCTGACGGATGCGTTAAACCGATACCGATGCCATCCTTCAGCGTACGCACGACCTGATTATCGGCCTTTGTACTAGTCGCAATCGAGGGTGGATATTCATTCGTATGTGGGTGGCACAGCTCGATGACGGTGGGAAATTAATAGCTTGTCAAGTTCGATTTTTGTGGCGTGAAGGATATTGATGAGATCGAGTCGGCGATACAAAACTGTTTGGGATTGTCTGGGAATTTATTCTTGAGTAGAGTCCTAAGAAAATCTGCAAGGTCTATATGGTCGCCTCTATTTGTGGCGAAGGATGAAGGCAGGTTTATAAGGCGTCCTCGACGGTTGGGATTTGAGGGTATTCCACGTTGTAAAATTTGTGTTGTCCTCCTCATCTTTGTGTAACAAGGCAAGCATTGCATTCTTCTGAAACTATAGCTGGGTACTTGCTGCAATTCGTAAGTGATATCTGTGATGTCCCGAAGATATCTCCTACCTAGGAACGGAAATGTGGTTTACAAGGCTGTTTGAGCTCCTCATGATCAATCCTTCTCTAGACTATATGAAGTACCCGTTGTGCACTCTCGAATTCGAATTCGTGCATGCAGCCGACCCTTGCAAGTTTTTCTGGCGCATTGAATGCAGGTGGACTGCTAGGCGAGCCCACAGCAATTGAATTTATAGCGTGATTTTCGATTGGCGGAGTAGACATGGGCTTGCAGCTTCCTCTAGTCCACTTTGGATACAACCTGCTGGTCACACATGCAAGTACAAGTTGTCCAGCCTTCTAGAGAAAGCCCAATGATATGCTGTTCTACGTTTTAAACAAGCCTTTCTCTCCCTTGCACTTTTTTTTGTAAAATTTGCGTGGGATTTTGTACATTTGACTTGTTGGCATCGATTGGGCATCTGGTTGGCAGAGCCTTGTTTCCCGACTCTGGTAGACACCCCCAAGTGCAAGTCGAGACGCAAAACGTGCAGATGGGGTAATTAAGTGAATAGAGCCTTTCGAATTAAGATCCAAGCTCACGAGCATATTATTCGGCTGTGCCCCTCTTTGTTTCAAAAGTTTATTCGCAAGACCTTTTAAACATCATGACCCTGATTTAGTACGCAGTCTGCTCTTTCGTCATTTGCCGCGCGCCTTGTGTCCCTCAACCAATGTGCAAACCAACTTCGCCCGAGAACCGTCGAATAACTTCAAGGATCTAGGACTCAGGCAAATATAAAAATTTTCAAGATTCTCTTCCACTAGTAAGTGAGTCAAATCTTGAACTTTCAGCTCAGAAAAAAATTATTATTTTTGGTTCATACTAAGTTTATTCGCAATGGAGGAAGTCCCGTACGAAGTGGTTGTTTGCGCAATGCACAACTACGGCACAGATGGTGCCATGGATATGGCCTGTAAGAAATTCGAAAAGTTTCTCAGCCCGGAGGAACGCCAACGGTACCGGAGTACAACAGTGGAGGACGTTTTTCGAGAGGTTAAGCGGTTACGACGAAAACAGGGAAAACTAAGTCGGTCCCACAAATTTCTAGAGCAGCTCAGGCCAATAGTGGAAGTTTGTGGGCGGTATGCTACCGCGGTGGATACGATGGTCCAAGCTGATCCAAACCCAGGAGCATTGGTTTGGGGCTGTATGAAAGTTTTATTGAATGTATGATTCGTTCCTATTCGCAGGGTCTTAGTGCGCTAGAGGCCCTTATGGCGCCACGATTGCTTGAATGTATCAGGGGTCGGTGCGGGTATCCGGTATCCCAATGAGCCGCTGGCTAACTGTAGGCCTTGTAGGTAGCCTCGCATCATTTCAACTACGTCGACAGCTTGATGGCGATGCTATTGCAAATAGGCGATCTCCTACCCATTCTCAAGGACTTCGAAGTAACCTTACAGTCCTCTAGAAAATTTCAAGAACGACTGGCTGAGGTTTACTTTGATATTCTGGAATTCCTTCATAAAGCTAAACTGGTGTTTAGCAAGAGAGGTTAGACAATCGTCATGATGACGTCGGTTGATTAAGAAATCCTGTCCTGTGCCATTGACATTAACTATAAAAACACCCGTAGGCTCTTTGGTTTTCGCTCGGAATATCTGGAAGACATTTCAATCAGACTTCGGTAGCACAATTGAAAAATTAAAACGCCACAAACAAAATCTTGACGAACAGATAAAACTAATCCACACCATGCATCTCGAGAAACTGGTCACCGACGTCGGGGCACTAGTTGACGGTATGGGTGAAATCAAAAATAGACAAACAGAGCATATTGAGTACAATTTGAATATTCAGATGTCCTCGTTCCAGGTATGTCACAAGTGATATTATTTGTTTTAAAGAAGAAAAATTTTTATACTAAAAATACCTTTTTACTGCAGCAAATTACTCTCGACCAACGGGTCAGTATCATGAATTGGGTGTCCAATAGCGATCCAGCAGTCGACTTCGTACGAGAGGCCAGCCGTAGAGTCAAATCGTCCGGACAATGGCTTCTTCGAACCCCTGCTTTCCTGGACTGGTCTACTTCATCTGACAACAGAATTCTGCGAATTGTTGGTTGTCCGGGCTCTGGAAAAACTGTTTTGAGCACAACAATAGTAGAACATTTGCAGAAGCCGGGTAAAGAGTATCAGGATGGTAGTAGCTATTCGTATACTGCATTCTTCTACTGCTCTGAATCCGAGCAGAAGCAGGATACGGCATCAATTCTCACCAGCATCATCAAGCAAATCCTCGCTCAGTTCGACGGCATCCCCGACTGCGTTATGGAATGCTTCGAGAGATCTCGGAAGAATGGCAGGTCCACTCTTTCCGTTGGCGACAATCCCAAACGCCTCCTTAAAGATATAGCACGACTCATCGGGAAATATTCGAAACTCTACCTGGTCATCGATGGTTTGGATGAGTTGTCCGATCGTGAGGGAGCGGTTGATACGATTCGAGAAATCACGGATTCTATGCCTAATATCTACACCGTTCTGCTCAGCCGAGAGATATCGGAAGTCACTCGACTCTCCTCATATCCAATCATCAAACTCGATTCTGTCAACATGGGCAGTGATATTAACAGCTACCTCCAGGAACAGCTTGATAAGCTTCAGGATGGGGATGAAACCATGGTTTTTCCACCAGATGTCTACGACATGCTGAGTAAAAAGGCTAATGGGATGTTTCTCTGGGCCTCTTTGATGGTAAAATCCTTGAAAGATGCATCTAGCTTGGACGATGCTTTGGATACCATCGCATCTGTACCAGGAGATCTCGACAAATTCTACAGCTTAGTCATGACACGGATCCTAGAAAACTCGCCTCCTAAAATCCAGAATCTCGCGAGGAGAATCATAGTATTGATGTGTGGTGCATCGCGTCCGCTAAAGTGGGCGGAATTAGAATGCATGCTGAACACGAACGACGAGTTGGATCCTCAGATAAAAGTGGAATACAAATCTACGATATTAAGGGCTTGTAGTCCTCTTATCGAGTACCTACGTGGAACAGATGTTTTCAGGTTCGCTCATGCATCGGTCCGGGAGTTCTTCTTGAACGCGAACGCAAATAACTCTGAGCTCTTGGAGACTGGATTCGTTGTCAACGAGGTTGAAGCACACACAGCAGTAGCCGGAGTTTGCCTCAACTACCTCCTTCGCACTGACACTGGGTTTCGTAGGAGGGATGAAGAGGCAAACTCTCCTCTTTTGGAATATGCATCGACATTCTGGGGCTTTCATATTGTCCGCTCTACGTATAGTGAGAGGCTTGCAGGCAAAATGCACGACTATCTCTCTGAGAAGTCGAGGCGCATGACTTGGATTGCAAGACAACTATTTAGAGAATCGTCCGGATTTCCTTTGCAACATCTCATTAAAACTCAAAAGGAGCTTCACCATTGGGATGTTGGTGATAAAACCGCTACCCATAAAGACGAACGATTAGATTGGATACAAGACGTCGGTCGGGCTATGGTCGAAATTGATACAGCTGATCAGGACCCAGCCGCAGAAAAGTCGCAAATTACTTATTTCGAAAAACTTATGGTCATCAGAGATCTCTCCCGAGAGTACACTATTCGACAAAGACTGGATGAAGCCGAGAAATGGATGACTGATGCCCTCCATCAAAAGCAGCAGGACCAAGGGATGGACCACATATCCACTGTCTGGCTTCTCAGCAGTCTTGGAATCATCTACGACCAACAGCAGCGAGTTGAGCTCTCAGCGGAAACTCATGAAAGGGCCTTAGCAATCCAAGAGCGATACTTGGGCAGTGAGCATCTGGAGACTGTATGGACCATCAATGAACTCGGGAGAGTGTATCGGCACTTGGGAAGATACGATAAGGCGGTTGCTATGCACCTCCGAGCATTGAACATTCTAAAGATTTTATTGCCTGAAGACGACTTGCAGATTGCATGGACGTTGAACACTCTAGCAAGAGCTCAGCGTAAACAAGGGTCTATTAAAGATTCTCTCGAATGTCACCGACAGGCGATAGAAATCCAGACCAAGTCCCTTGGCGAAGACCATCCGCATATCCTTTGGGCGACTGCAGATATTGGTCGTTGCTACCGTGACTTGGAGGATCTCGAGAAAAGTGCAGAGTTTCATAGGAAGTGTCTAGAAGGGAGGAAGAGAGTGCTCGGGTTAGACCATCCCGATACTCTGTGGGCTATGAATGATTTGGGACTTGTGCTATCCCAGAGCGGACAGGTGAAAGAAGCAATGATGTTACACCAACAGGCATTAGAGGGGCAGATAAAACTTCTTGGGGAGACCCATGCTCACACGGTTTGGAGTCGGAGGGAGATTGATAAGATATCGATCCGGGGTTCCTCTGCATGAAGAGTTTATCTTGTCATATGACGAATTCTAGTTTTGAGTATTGCAGTACAACGTTTCGCGTCTAGTTCGCCACTGGCTGAATAGACCACTTAGCTTTTGGGATTAAATTTAGAATTTTTCTAGGAAGTTCTACAACTCTTTTAACGAAATATGTCTGGTTTTTTCTTTTCTTCCAAATGGTAAACATCTAAAACGAATAATATTGAGCAAGATGCAACTTGCAACTAGACAGTACACATAAATACCCCACCAGGACCCACTGCATATGCATCAGCAATCTTAGCACTAAACCAAGTGGGGGCCCTCGATTGCACCGTTGTCCTATCCTCATATGGATAGCAAAATATTTGCAAACTGCCTAAAATCCGGGGCGAAAACGGTATTGGTTAAAGATCAGTCCGTCCGAGTGAGCTGTCTTGCGTCAACTGCTTTTCAATCAACGGAATTTCCCAATGTCAACATGCAACACGAGGCTGAGCTTTCCAAATGAGGTAAGTAAGGCACTTTATAGCTGAGATGCAGTCGAATTGGGTGCAGCGAGGCAGCCGGACAATTGTGCAAGTGAACACCCTATTCAGAGATATATCTAGCATCTGAGTCAACATAAGTTATTGCACGCTTATTTCTCAAGTACTTCGACGTCATTTCGTCGGATCCTTAAGTTATAACGGCCCACTTAAGGAGCTAGTTTTGCTGCGACTCACTTGAACTAGCTTCTGTCTATATGTACTAGTACACGCATGTCTCGCGCTAAAAGAGTTAAACCTAGCTGGCATAGGTATTGGTAGAGGTTTGAAGTTAATGCTTGAAGTTGTTGCTTATATATCTAGTTATATATATTTTGTTTATCGGGCTGATCAGCCTGCATTTTCTCCTAAGATTGTATTGGATATATCTGACGTGTCCATCCAATCTAGTGGATTGAATCGATTACGAATATTCCAACAGTCTGAGTGGCCGCTTTCCTCCACGGATGCAGATATGCGCTGTCTACAACCTCTATCGCCTGCACTCTACATTGGACGATTTTATTTGAATTTGCAGTCGGGAATGTGAATGGCCGAGAGCTCCGGTTAGGACAAAGCATGGAGGATGCATTGCTGGTGCATACTGCGGAGCCATACGAGTCTGCTATTGGCAAGATATCCCGAAGCTCTCAAGTGCAGGATCTAAACGCAGAACCGTGCAGAAAGAGCAAGGTTCTCTCGACCCTGTTACACAAGCAGGTGCCGGCATCTGTTTGGGAGTATATCAAGAATTCATAATCGCTCTATAACATGAATTCTGTCACTTAATGCTAGGTTGCATTCCAGTCGTCAGACTTCCACCTGGTATCACACAAACTCCATCTCAAACATTCTCTCCAATCGAATGATTTCTGTTGCCTAGTAGACGCCTCCATAGCTACCGAGCAAATCACAATGGCTACGGAACGTAACCTCGCAGAAGACTTGCTCAATGCGATTTTCACAAAGCTTCCCGAGAGGCTAGCCCAGAATCAACATCTCCAGAGTTCCAGGGATGATTACATTTCAAGGTCACTGCCTTCCGGGCTCGATCCCAGCATTAGCGCCGCCCAACGGTTTGATAACGTCCTCTCTCAGTATTTCAAACATTTGGAGAATGAACTTCCAAGACATCTCGAGGAGGTTGCTCAAGAGGAGTTCGAAATTTCGGACAACGCTACTGATAGCGAGAGCGCGGACTCGACTTACAACAATGCCATACGCACAGCCTCCGATGTTAACACTCGTAGCAGTCCTGACGCGTAAGTAAATATATAAGTTTTAGGATATTATATTAAATTCGTACTGACCTCTGAAATTACAGGCTACCTAATCTGAAGGGCGAAAACTTCAAGGAGCAAAATGGGAAGGATGTAGAGGGATTGTGGAGCGGTGTTGCTGCTCAGATAACCCCTCCTACCACTCCGACTCAGCTACCCTGCAATAATCTGGATATACCAGACCTAGATCCTCGTTTTACCGCCGAGCCGATCAACGATGAGAGCCAGTCTGCTGGCCATAGTTCAAGTTGCGATTTGCTAGCCCCAAAGCAATCCGCTCTCCTTGCCTCGCCTCCGAGAAGCCCAAAACTTGACAGCGGTGAAACGGGCTTTCGAGGCAAGACAACTAGCATCCTAGATATCTCTGTTGAAGAACAGGATAACAGTCCTGATGCCCCTAACCACGAAAGTGGTGATGATCGTTCACCTACAGTCCCACTCAAAGGGCGAAAAAAAGGGAAGGGCAAGAAGAAGGGAGCAAAAGGTAAGACAAGACAAGGAGGCTCAAGCCAACCTCTTTCAACTGACGGAGCCGGGAATGAGGCCCATCAGATAAAGGTGCCTCAGCCCGAAACTCACCATTCACATGGTATTACAGTCGCGGCCCAAGGCGTTAGCGATGATGGAACAGCTAAACCTTCAGATACTCCCAAGGCTGGGCCAAACGGCTCTGAAGGTCTGGACGATGACAGCAATAATCTCGCGCAACAGGAAATATTAACTGAGAGTCGTCCAGGCCTTCTTGACCATTATGGGGACTATGACTCTCAGGCCTCTGCTCCACCCGGCGATCTAAAACCTTATAAGACCACCACCACGCCTTCCATACCATCGAATAGTATTATTCTATCAGCCTCTCAAGGGGATTCTGTCCCAAACCTTGAGCCTATTGCTCCCTTCGGAGGCCATGAGCCCAAGTCATCTTTCATCCCAGGTGTACCCAAAGGAACCACAGCAGCTAACCCGTCGGATAATACGCCCCTGGATATTTCGTCAAAAGATGAGCCCCTCCACGATACACCAGAGAAATCTTCTACGGATAATATACCGCCCCAGTCCGGTGGTTCAGGTCGATCGACAGGTGGCAATATTCTGAAGAAAGAAGAGCGCTTGCCCCTTTTGCCCTCGCCGGAGGAGCATTCGTCCACTAGCCTGATGGTCAGTACGTCAAACGAAAACATAGATCCCGTCGAGGGAGCTGGTACTGGATCTAGACACCCTCTCGAGAGTTCGGAAGATAACGGCGACAATGGTCTGCGGTTCAGGAACCCAGCAAAACCTCTCCCAGACGTCCAGTCCCTAAAGGGAGATGGAGATACTACTCCATCCCCAGAAGGCGGTTTTACTCCAAGCAAGACTGAGAGTGCAAACGCAAAGGAGGCAGTTCCACGGACTTCCCCAAAAGTTGAAGTCGAGGAAACCCCAAGGCAACCAGATCAGGAGAGTCGAGTGTCCCCAGCCCCTGAGGAAGGGCCTTCGCCAGCCACTTTGCCTGGAAGAAAAGAGGAAAAGATCTCCGGGCAGGTTGATATGGCACCTAAGGACCTATCGTATGACGAGGATTGGCCGAACCCTGCCCGAGAAAATAGCGATTCTGAACCACCATTGGAGACGGACGGGGACCTAGCCGGCCATCTTCCCGAAGATTGTGACGCCAAGAACTCGCATTTTAACGATGAAAAACTTAACGAAACCAACCCCCCAGAAGCTGCGCCAGAGGTACCTACTTCTATTCTTCCAGCCCCAAAGGGCGAGGACTTGCAGACTCCAGCCCGAGTAACTGGAAATAATACACCAGCACCGCTGGTTTGCGGCGAGGACGAGGACGAGGGAGAAAGTTCTTCTTTGGAGAAGTCAGAAGATGAAGACGGCGACCCGGCAGTCGACAAGAGCCCTGACCCCTCAGGTTCCAACTTGGAGGGTTCACAATTAGCTCCCTACGAGGAACAAGTCTTTGAGGAATCAGACTTTGAGGTGGGGCAGGGATATACGGATGATGAAGAACAGCATCCAGCTAATCCCTTTCCTCAGCCTGAGGGTGATGAGAATCACTTTCCTAGCAACGAAGGTCTAGATAAAGGTATCCCTCCACCCGAAGGGATCGAGTCCGGAAACCAAAACCCAGACTACAGAGAACCCGAATCCGCCTCCAAGCCGCCTCATGAACCTACGAGAGTCGCTACCCCAAAACAAAAGCCTGTAGTACCCAAAATTAATTGCAATCCACCTGTTACCGAGGGTGGTGAAACATCCCTTAAGCCAATTGATAATTCACAGCCTGGGACGTCGGTTGAAGACAGATATAACAGTCCAATATACCCCTCACCATCTAATCTTTTGCCCATGCCTCCAACCAAGCCAAGCTTCAGTGAGCAGAGTGGGAAAAGGACTTCGAGTCCTCCCCAGGATGATAAGAAGCAGACGGGAGTGAGGCAACCAAGCTATGAGAAGAAGAAGAACAAGGAAGATGCTGATGGCGATAAGTCTGACGAGGAGAATGATGAGAAGAGTGTGGAGGAGGAAATTAAAGAAGACATGGATGGCAAAAGAGAACTAGGAGGAGGAATGAGAGATGAAGAACCTAAAGATGAGGAGACGTATCCTGATAAAGTGGACTTTGAAGCCACAGATCAAGCGGAGGGGGAAAGTGGAAATGAGGATGAGGATAAGGATGAGGATGAGGGCGAGGGCGAGGGACAAGAGGACCTGACCTCTGACGAGAGTACGGGGTCTAATCCATTTGTAAACCCACAGGATGGCCCCCCGGAAACTTTGCAAGATTTCGACTCGGAATTTGGCGATTCCGGTTCAGAAGTCGATGGTGCTTCTCTAAGCTCCTTAGAGACCGCTTTTGGAACCATGAGTCCAGCACACACTGCTCCGGGCGGTCCTTCGGGGGGAATTACCTTTGAGGATGAGGCTTCCCAAGATGAAACTGAGGATAGCGACGGGCATACTGGCGAGAAAATCATGGACCCAGAGGAAAAACCCAAGGACAAGGTGATTTCACAGGAGGAAACAGATCCCCCGTCTGAGGATGACTTACAAACTCTTTACATGTCAATACCTGGGGCTTTCCTAGTTCCGGGTGGAACGGAAGACGACGCCAAATATTCGTGGGAATCAGAAATATCAATCCTGATCTCGATACTGCTGGAGATTTGGGTGCCGGTTCTCGAGTTCGCCGAGTTCGGAGTTTCATTATCTAATACTCTTCCAGAACGCCTGGAGTTACACTCATCAGCCATCAGCACTAGCCTCATGGATATTTGGAGACCAGTCTTAGAGCTTATCGAGTTTTTATCGTGGCTACCCACCAACATCCACTATGAGTCTATTCCCTTCTGGTCTACTTACGGACGTGCTCGAGCTTTTACCGCAAGGAAGCTTGCTTCTCTTACGAACGGACTATCAATGCTTCGAATGCTATCAGTTCAGGCTTTCCCATATTCAGTCACATTGCCAACCCCCGTGCTACGTTTGAGTCGGCCGTCTTACTCCAGGGCGCTATCAATGGGGAAGGACAATTGGCCCAGGATCTCTACCGCATATACCTTCTTTTACATCTACCTCCTTCTTCTCTCTTGGCTAGTTGGACCAAGTAATCGAATACTCGAAAAAGATTCTCCTAGTTTTGGTAACGAATTTGTCCCTGTTCTCCACTCTTGTTTATCAATTGCTCTCCCAGTTTTGTTATATTTCGACATTTGGCTAGGATTCCCTTTATCCTTCTCGCATTTAACTTATATTACTTTGAATTTGTTACACAGCGTCCTCTCCCCTAGTGCGGGCCTCGGAGAGCCAAGTCAAGGTTCTCAGAGTAGCCCTGTTGTTGTTCTTCTCCTCCTTTGATCTTCTGTTATCTTTTATGTGGCTTGTTCATAGTTGCTACGACATTAAAATAAAGTTTAAGGTTTATACTACCATATCCTAGGCGCATATGCATCCAGCTAGACATGGATATCCTGTACGATCTATCAGCATGCACCGCATCGCTGCAGGGCCCTAGAGCTTGCAGTGCAGCGAATGAGATCCAGCTCTACGCCCTTGAGTTTGTTTAATTACAGAGTACCAGATGGTGTCATGCCACCCCCCGAAACATGCATAGCATAGCGCTTGAAAAACAGCTACAGGGTCAACCACGGACTATCGTCCTGTACCCTAACATTCATCGCACTTTCGTTGTTGAAGCACAAGCTAGTTCTCGCCACGATATCTAGCAGTCTAGTACCGAGACTAGATATCTAGCATGTCTAATTATCAAGCTTAGGATATAATATAATATTGGTATAGTTACATCAATCATCTTAATTCCCCCCCTCTTTGAAACTACGAAATGACCTCTAAAATAGTAGGAACGCCCAACCCCTCTGAGTACAATATACACGGATTCCCCCATCCTCCGCTACTGTGTCTGCTGGTCCAAAGCAGCAAGGAATAATTGAAGTAGCTATCAGAACACACAAAAAGTCAGTCATTTACTAAGACAGCGGTAGTTGAATTAGCACCATTGCTTACCCTTCCCGTATATTTATTATCATCCTGAGCTTCAGCAGCTACATCAGCCCGCTCGAAAATGGGACTATTATCATCCAGTCTGTCTACAGAGCAGTACACCCAATCCCGCAGCTCATCGCTCTTTTGGAGTGTGGATAAAAAGGTTTCAGCATCGGGGTCGCTCCCAACCCTGGAAACTATGAACACAACTGCTGCTTCTCCATATTCGGCAATCTTGTCTGAAGATTTGCATCTCATGATAGTTTCTTTGAAGGTGTCAATCGGTTCATTAGTAGGCTATGGCATTCGGGATCTGTTAGCATTTCTACTTTCTCCGTCATTGTGAAATGATTAGAAACCCGTTCATTGACTTACATCGCCGTCTGTAATGACAATCACAACTAATGGCCTTCTGAACGTTCCATTATCCATTCTATCCACTACCATTTCCTGGACAATCTTCTCCTGGAGTACAGTCCCTAGCATCGTATACCCCTCCCATTCAACGGCATTCAATTTTCTTTCTATTAACTTCACCCGAGACAGGTTATCCCAGCCGCCAACTTCCCGATGGTCATGGTTAAGAAATCGAAGCGAGATCCCCGTCGGGTCAATAAGAGTGGCGGCTTCTGCAATCTTCCCGAGAATCTTCTTGAGTGAACCTCTACGATCCTCGTTCTGCAGATTACTCTGCATGGACCAACTATCGTCTGCCAGTTTGGATTGTTTAGAGGACTTATTTCAGACTTGAAGTGAAAAGGCATCTACGGGCTTGACGAGGGCATTCTTACCACACAAGACAACAAAGTCATAAAAGGCGAGCGTTGTAAGCTTTTTAACATCCGCCGGGTCTAAATCATATTTCTCTATGATTTCCGCCGCTCTTTCCGCAGCTACTCGAATCATCTCCTCAAAATTCCCGCTATGTGAGTTAAGGAGACCTTTAAAGTTTGTTTCAATAAAACTAGCGGCATATTGGGTGTAATCTTTCTCTAGTTCTTCCTTTGGGGGAAGTTCGGGCTTCTTCGTGTCTTCGCCGTTGGCTTCATCTTTTGGAGGGGCTTTCGGGGGGACATTAGGAGCTGATGGGTTAAACTTGAATTGTGGTGCAGCTATCCTCGTGAATTAATGGTTAGTAGATAATCCCTTCTGCAAAAATCAATCTGGCTTCAAAAGCAATCGCTGTTTTATAATGAACGCCATCAGGGTTCTTTCGTTACCTCCGTCTCCATTCTTCTTGCGCTCCTCGATAACCTTTTTCTCTTCTTGGTCCACGTTCTCGATTGCGTCGGCGAACGATGGCTGATACTGCTCAATTACTTTTTGGAGCACCTTATCCGCCAATCGTTCAACTAATTCCTGGTATTCGTCATCGCTGTACTTTTTCCGCAAGGTAAAGAGCTTGTCGAATCCATTTGTAACAGCTTGGTACTTCTTTACTAGGTCTCCAATTGCTTGTTCACCAATGATTGATTTGAAATGACGTTTGATACCGTCAACATCTCCGCCGTCTTTGGCAGGCAGTCGAGGGGACATGCTAGGAGAGTAGTTAATAGAGGGTATCCTCTGGGGATGAGACTGGTGGAATCTCTCTATATATAGATATAAATATTTGCGTATGGAATTCGATTTGGTCCTTTCGATTTTAAATGCATGGTGATATCGATTTCACATGGATATCAGGTCCTAAGGCTTCAGCTGGAACTTCTACTTATATACATATCTAGAACTTCCAAATTATTTCTCGGGGTCTTCGTTATACCACAAAACTACATCATGTATGAGGTATGATTTGAACAACTAGGTTGAAATTTCTATGTCTAGTGCATAGGGCGCTGGTGTCCTTTGGAAACCCCTCAGCCCCTCCTCCATCGCGGCGTCGCATTGGTTTGGAGACTCTCCTAGACTAAATGACCCCGCACAAGTCTAGCTATACCCAACCACTGACGTGTATGCCCAATAATTTGTTGGCGTGGAGCTAGTATCCTGTGCAAGATACATTAGTACGTGGTCAGACATTGCATATGCACCTGCATGCAAAAAGTGGATTCGTAGCTACACTTCACCCAGCATAATGCATAACAGACACAATCACCAACCACATGGATGCGGTTGCGTACCTAAGTGCCTACTCATTTAATTTTCCATATGACGTACATCTAGCGCTATATGGCCCGTGTTATAGAGAAGGCGCAGGGCCAGATGCTAGAGGCTACGACGTGCCAAAAAAAAAAAAAAAAA
>LDUD01000106.1:155649-174325 GCA_012184295.1 Dactylella cylindrospora
AACCACACTCGTGAAGCTTGGGTCCGGCGAAGTAAGGAAGAGAATGAGTGAGTACCAATAACCACAATCAATATTGGGTGCTAAATAAGAACCTGGCTAACAGCTTATTGAAAGATGAGGATGCTGCAGATGAGCAGAGGCAGCGAGAAATCTTGAACTCCGGCATAGAGAAACTTGGCCCAGATGAGCAGGACTACGTTCGAGCTCAATTGCTTCGTATTGCAGCAGATGCCGATCTCTGCACCTCCGCCAAAATACTCTTGGATAATGGAGCTAAGCCGAATCTACCAGTGCGAGATGCCAAGTATAAGGCCTATCACAATCGCCCATGGTATTGAAACTTTTGACCCTTTTCAAGTTTTCAAGAGAGTATCTGCTTATTTTCCTTTGCTAGGTTCTTCGATATCGGACCGAAGCCAAACAATTCAGAGGAGTTCGACCAGCAGGCTCAAAAAAAGAAAAACATTGCTATTATCGGAAAATTATTGAAGAGTGATGAGACAGCGTTATCTCTTGCAGTCAAACGAGGCAATATCAGGGTCGTCAACCTTTTACTAAAGCACCGCGCCGACCCAAATATGCGATGCTCTTCCAGGGACGACAGGACACCACTTCACGAGGCATGCAAACAGGGCTGTCGTGAGATCGTAGGAGCCCTGCTTGACGCCAACGCGAACCCCAACTCCGCAACGGGTATGTTTGGGACGACGCCGTTACATGAAGTGGCGGAAGCTGGTCATTCTTTTGGTGAAGACTTACTAGCGTATGGTGCCAACATTGACGTACAGAAGAAGTACAACAAATACACACCTCTTCATATCGCAGCAATGAAAGGCTATACGAAAGTTGTTAAAATGCTATGCTCTGAAGGCGCAGACCTCACCATTAGGAATAACGCTGGATTAACTCCACTTCATGAAGCAGCACACGCTGGTTACAAATACTCTGTGAAGGCACTCCTGAAAAAAGAACAACATCGAAGGAGCACTATTGATCTTCAGGGTAAGCAGGGCCGCACGGCACTTCATGAAGCTGCTGACTATGGGCATTCTGAGGTTGTAAGAACACTACTTGAGAAAAAAGCAGATAAGACTATCAAAACCGATCGCGGTGAGACAGCTTTGGACTTAGCTCTGAAGTGTGGACACACGGAAATCGTTGAGCTTCTTCAGCAAGCTTAAGCTATTGGAGGCCGGGGTCCACAGATCCAGTGTTTTGTTTAAATTTAGATAGGTTCTTGAAGAAAATGCCCACTATTTAGATCCAATTTAGGCGCAAATTCGTCCCACAGTAATTCCTAAGAGAAATAATTACTGCATAGAGCTTCATAGGCCATCATTGCTAGCCTCAATGTAGCTCCTATTCGCCCTCCAGGATCTTCTCAAAGATAGTTATGCCCTCTTTCCCAAACGCAGTACCAACACCCACCGCGCCTGCTCCAGCCTTCGTCATTCTTTTGTATCCATCACTGTCGTTCACCCCACCTACACCAATCACAAATATGTCCCTTATTGCTTCCTTTTCACTTTTATCTAACATCTTCCTGATCGTAAACACGTTTCCCAAGCTCAGCGGGTGAATGCTCTCACCAGCTAGCCCACCCACGCCGGTCCCGGATGCTGAGTTTATGATCGGATGCAATTCCCCATATTCATTGGAAAGAAACAAAGAATTTCCAAGTGTGTTTGTAGCCGTTATAAAGGAAATGACTCCAGGGTAGGCAGTGAGTGCAGAGACCAGCTCGTCAAATTGGTTTTGGTACGTGTATGGTGGTGTTTTGATACCAACTGGAACTATAAACTCGGTGGCACCTTGTATAACTTGAAGAACGTCGAGGTACCTCCCAAGAGAAACCGATGAGTACGCAGGTGGAGGCTTATCGGGAATGTTTGGACATGACAGATTGATCTCCACGTACGCGGTTATCGTCAAGCTTTTTGCCCAAGCTGAGATTTGAGAAATACAAGCGCCGACCTCCGCTTCTGTTCCGGTTATGGAGATTATGAATGGCTTTTTCTGAGGTGCGGCAGACGATTCCACGACAGATTCGATCGAATCAAGGTAGTACTTGAGCGGATTCGGGGAGTAGCCATAGGAGTTGAGAGAGGAAGAGTGGCCGATGAAGGCGTGTTGATGGATGGCTGGGTCGTCTGGAAATCCAACTTCGCGGAAAGATGTACGAGTTGAAACAGCTCCAGTTGAAGAGAGCTCATACAAAGCTTTTATCTCTTCAAGAGTGGTCGCCCATGGACTTGAGGTATTGAGGAGGGGCGGCGATATGTTAATTCGAGGCGCCATTGTTTTTAGGGATGCCGTAGACCCAGCTCTCCCTATACTCCCAGAAAGTGCAGTTAGTAACCTAGACCACTGAGGGCTTACTTATTATTCGGACTGATTGCCTATAATCATTGACCAACACGAGTGGGACCTGGGAGGCCGCGAGACTAAGCAGTAGATCATACCTGTGGATCTCGCACGTGCGGAAGGTTTGTGTTACCCGTTCAAAATGCAACAAAGTCCTCCCGCGAATTATCAATTGCGTGATTCAAACCCACCTGAACGAAATTACCGGCTACCAAGGGAAACTGATATGAACAATAAGCTTGAAACTCTTGATTATAACTTTCTCAAACCTCTTCCTAACTGAAATGTCCGAATTGCCCCTCACTATTCAACCTTAGACTTCAAAATCAAGTTTTGCCTGGAATCATCGGGTTCGACGCAGTGTTGATAATGAATCACGGTCGGCCATGGCCGAGCACCCCTGCTTCATCGACTGATTATGAGCCAAACAAACAGCCGTCGCTTATCAGTTAACGAGTTACCCTCGATGGTGTAGTTGGTGTAAGGCGAACTCCATCTATGTTTCTCCAAGTGATTGGTACTAACTCTCTTTGAAGATCACAACAGGTAATTGCTAAAACTTCAACTGCGAGAATATACCGCCACAAAG
The DNA here is from genome assembly GCA_012184295.1 of Dactylella cylindrospora. Lineage (NCBI taxonomy): Eukaryota > Fungi > Ascomycota > Orbiliomycetes > Orbiliales > Orbiliaceae > Dactylella > Dactylella cylindrospora. The sequence continues at coordinate 158,603 of LDUD01000106.1, forward strand.
CAGGATCGCTAACTCTGCTTCATAACATTCAGGCTGTAAAAGTCTTCAGAGGATTATTTCTGAAAATCATCCGGAACCTGCAGGTCACCAGTATGTCACCCTGCAAGTTGGATTGGCTCTCAAATGGAATGCTGATGCTAGCGGCTGACCCGTGCAGGTTCGAATCTGGTTCGAGGGACTATTCTTTTTTTGAACCCTTTTGGCCCATCCAGGCTCGCTTGAGGCTCAATCAAGAATTCTACAACAGGAACTCTAATTCTACGGCTTGTAAACGACATTTCCAAAATTCAAAAGTTGGTTTCGTTTCAAGTTGCCATAAAAGGGCATACTTTTACCAAATCTCTGGAGCCTCATATTACAATATTGCTGCCCGGATAGCAATACCTCTTTAATCGAGGGTTTTGAAGCTCCGGCTCAGCGCTATTATGGTGATTCGGTTTTGGAGTGGCCCCGGTTGCGCCGAGGTTACCGATATCCCCGAGTTTGGCACAAAACGCTCAACTTACCCAGTCAACGGTTGACAGCGAACAATACATATACCCAAGCCCGGATAGGTAGCGTATATACGTATACGTATTGTGAAGGAGCTGTTAACATGGGGAAATCATCACTGTCAACGTGTCGCGAGATGGGTATTTCCCTTACTAAAATTGGCAGCTTGTTACCCCATGTGGATACCAAATAGCGAGGTCTATCTAGTCTAGTCTGCGAGAGATAAGAGGGAGGCGACCCCCAATGGTTGCAGGAGGGGCGGCGCGGGAGCGTGGATTCCGAGGTGGCTTGATTTGTAACAAAGCTTCTAAGGATTTTGATGGATGCCTATATTGTGGAGACTCGGTCTCCTCCAGATTTCACGATCTCTCTCAGATCGAATTCGTGAAACTCTCCATCTTTTTATTTTTTGTTCCGACATTTTATTGCCTTGAGTATCCAGCTTGAGGCTCGCGTGCATTCAGTAGACAGTCTCACAGCTATCTAGACTACAACGCAACACATTCAACGAACGCAGCCAAAATGGAGGACTCGCGGAAGCCGAAGCCACTAGACCTGTCGCATCACTTGTCGCCTTTGGCGCTTGCGTTCACGGACTCTCAGCTGAAGAGTCTATACAAGTACTTTTACAGTATATCAGCTCCTTAGTTTATATAAGCTATAATTTTAGTAAGAATTCTAATCAAATGCTATTTACTAGTACCTGGCATGGTCAACCTCGCCGGTGGCCTCCCCTACCCCGGCTACTTTCCATATGACACTCTCAATTCCTCCGTAGCATCTTCAGACCGTTTCGCGGATGATATGACATCGACTCTTCTTGCCATGCTCAAAACCAGCAAGAAGCAGCACATCAACATTCCCAAGTTCGACCCACCAAATGGCGACCCTATTAACGATATATACCTCGCCAAGGCATTACAGTACGGAACCTGCGAGGGCTTCCCGCCGCTGCTAGCATTCGTAAAAGACTTTGCGCTCAACTACCAGCATCAGGGGAAGATTCCGTATGACGAACCGGGCGTGATTATGACATGCGGGAATACGGATGGTGTTGCAAAGGCCTTTGAGATTCTTGGGGATAGGGCGAGAGGCGATAAGATGTTGGTGGAGAAATATGCATATATGGGCGCTATCCAAAGTATGTTGGTTCCAACTCGTAAAAGTTCGGTTGTGCGCCACTAAAAATTTTATGCAGGTGCTGTTCCCCGCGGGATCGGGATCATACCGGTCGAAATGGACAGGGAGGGTATGCTTGTCGAAGGTGAAGGTGGGCTACGAGATGTACTCGAATCGTGGGATGTCGGCAAGGATGGACCGAGGCCCCATCTCATGTATACAGTAACGTATGCACATCTCTCCCTGGTATGGGGTCTTTTCCACAATTTTGTTAACGAGGCATTACCGTTTAGAATGGGTCAGAACCCAACCTCAGGAGTCCTAAGCCTCGAGAGGCGAAAGGAAATATATGCGTTATGCCAGAAATACGACATCATAATTCTAGAGGACGACCCATACTGGTTTCTCCAGTTCGACTTGTTTACCGAAACCCCGGACAACGAGAAGTTCCTCTCATCTCTGTCACTCTCCTACATTACCCTTGACACCGACGGCCGCGTGCTCCGGTTCGATTCCTTCTCCAAAACAATGGCACCGGGCTGCCGCCTCGGTTGGGTGTAAGTACCCCCACTGCACCACCACCATATCCAACACTATCAACATTCGAAACAAGCTAACCGATCCCCCCAAAATTTCTAGCATCGGACATCCTCGGTTCATCGAGCGCATGCTCCGTCTCGGCGAAAACTCCACTCAAATGCCCTCGGGCGCAATCCAAGCCCTCGTCTCCAAGCTCTTGGTGAACACTTGGGGCATGTCCGGTTGGATCACGTGGCTTTCACTTCTCCGCCAAAAATACGAAGACCGCATGAACGTCATGTGCACCGCGCTCGAAGAATCAAAACAAGTAACCATGATTCATCTAAAGAATATCCGCATGAGGGACGACGAGGGGAATGTCGTCGAAGGCGAGAAATACAGCCTAGTGAATAAAGCGGTAAAAGAGCTGTACGAATTCGAGAGACCGATGGGTGGCATGTTTGTCTGGATAAGAATCCACTTTGAGATTCACAGGCTATACGATGGAAGCAATGGTCCGGAAATTATGATGTCGCTATGGAAATATTTAGCGGGTCCAGAGTTGCTCTGCCTAGTCTGCCCAGGACAGGTGTTTGGGTCTACACCGGAAATCGCTGATGGAGACGCATGGAAGTACTTTAGAATGTGTTTCGCAGCTGTGGAGGTAGACCAACTGACGACAGCGAGCGAGAACTTTGGAAAGGGTGTCAAGGAATTTTTTGAGCTTACAAAGTTTCCGCCAGATGATAATGAGCTACGCGCAGCTGGTGCGGAAGATATTACAGGCCCTCGGTTTTGCTGATTAGCATTGGCGGTCTGGTGTAGATTTCCTTTACTATCTTCTTGTTTACGAAATAATATCCTAATGGGCCTCTAGGAGCAGCTTGTATAAATTAATTTGATTTTTTTAGATCGGGTAGACCTAACGTATAGGAGACAACGTCTAGGGAATGTTTCCCTTCACCCGTAAAATGATGATATTAATTAAGAGATAACTTTGTATAGACCATGGTACGCCTTATCGCCAGGCATGTGGTATCGATTAACAATACAATAATCGAGAAAACATGAAGGTAGTGGTGTATAACCAAAAAAAAGGAAATCTGCAAGCAAAAAGAGTGAAATGTGAAACGTCCTATGCCAAGTATATCTCAAACATCCAAAAATAATAAGCTTGCAGTCATCGTACAAAATGGCTTGTCTACCAAAATCTAGAAAGTGCTGTGAGTTTATATTTGCCTCCAGTATTTCTACTCAGAGAGTAGGCCGTAGTCCGTTCATCCAGAGTCGAAATAGTCGTTTAATTTTTTTGCCCTTTTCATGTCCTTTTCTTTTCCTCTCTCGATTCATCATTTTATGCAACTTTTGTCGTTCAAATCTCTATTGTCCATCCCATTGCAATGGCATTTCGCCTCCCTCGATCAACTCGATTCCTTGTTCTTCATCAATCAACTTGGCAAATTCTTCTTCCGTAAGGATACCACCTCCCCTAACACCCTCAGGTCGGGGGAGCGCAAAAACCTCCCTTGAAACAACTTTCACTTGCATGAGAACGCATTGGGCAACATGCCATATGTTTTCAAGTGTCTTGAGAGCACCAACGCTCAGTCTAATTCTTTCCTTTGCCATGAAACCCTCTTCGCCGTACAATAGCCACGAGCATGCTGATAGGTGAACAATCGAGCTAAGAGTAATGATGCAGGTAAAGAATGGAGTATGCTTAATCAATGGCGATGGTAGGGTAATGAGTTTTGATATTGCGTCAGCTGCTCGGATAGCTTTTGTAGTGTGGAAGGCTACTGGTTTTGAAGTTGTTGTCCATTGCGTCGGAGGCGTGCAAGATGTCTCATCGGGGACAAGGGAAATGGCGAGATGAGACTTGGGTCTGTGTAGGTATATAGATGCACTGTTTCTTTGTTAGTACTCCCTAAAATTTCATTATTGAAAGTCGGAACTTACGCATTTATGACCATATGCGCTTGAAACAACATTTCGTCCACCTTTCCATCCTTATCTACTAGCTCTTTCTTATTGGGGGGTAGATGCAGCATCCAGTTAACTAAACTAGTATCTGCAGAGTCCACTCTTGGATCATCTGGATTGTCGCTTCCACCGCAGGCCAAAACCTGGCCTAATATTCTTACAGCCTCCACTCTGTAGGCATATGACGAGAACGGAGTTTGGTCTTCTGCAAAATACCTTTCATCAAAATCGACCAATGATCTTGTGGGTGGGATCCTGCTTGTAAGGTACTCGGATTCTTCGCATGGCAGAGGAACCGTGCACTCTACACTCCATAGCCGGAAGCAGTCCCTCTGATGAACACCCGCAAACATGCCATCCAAAAAGTATAGCTCCCACCAAGTCCGTCTCCAGCTCTCTTCAATAACCGGATCCCCTTCGCCAGCGGCTTCTGCGAAGCCTTCCAAGTTCATGCCCAGCTCTAGGGCCATATCAATCGCAATATCCTTTACCTGCCCACTCCTTTCCTGTAGGTTATCCGCATGTAATCCGATTGCAAACAGTAACATGGCCTGCACTGTGAAAGAGTTTCTCGGTGCATTTTGCTGAAATAGGGTGAAATCGGCAGCATCTCTGAAAGATTGATGGGGAGCAGATGGCGCATAGAACGACCCGATGAATCTCATAACTGGTAGCAGTTGCGTTAGTTTCGCAGCCGCAGTTTTAATGAGATATGCCGGGGGCAAGATGAAGGGATGCGCAGAATGGAAGTAGGCATAGTAAAGCTGGATCAAGTTGGCGGTCGGCTGCGGTGGGATGTGATCGTGTATCGACGCAAAGTTGGTAGATCCTCTATAATGATTGCGAACATTTTCCAGCGCACTCGGGGCAGGTGGTCCGGCGCTGGGTTGGCTTCTTGATAGAGGTGGGGAACTGGTCGGGGAAACTGTCGAATTTGACGCTGCAGAGACCGACGCTTGTCGCGATTGTGACGATGCTCTCGATGTCGAACCTCGTTCTAGATTATTTATTATTTTATGTTAGTCTCCATTGAAAAGGCGCCTCGTGGAGGGTATCACAAGAGCCAGATTGAGTCTATCAACGCATTCTGACTCTCATTTCTGAAAAAAGCAAAAAGCGTGGACGAAATGAGGGGTTACGGAAGAGAAAGGAGATATATCATACCATGACCGCCGCCATCACTCATGACGCCAAATCCTCCCTCTCCCCCACTTACGCTCCCTGCTCTGGTCTGTGCCGACCGTCTTCTGCTTCCTTTCCATCCTCTCCGACTCTTCACATAGATACAGTCTCTTCCGTCCGTTTGGCATCTTCCGCAGCTTGGGGTTCCAGCGTCACATTTGAGATGCCGACTACGACACTCCGTACAGGCCAAAGGGACAGGAGGTGGACCAACAAATCTCGCGACCCGTAGATATGGCTGGTTGGAGCCGGGTCCTTGTGTTGTTTGGGGCGGGGGAGAAGTTTCGACTTTCACCCCGCCTTGCATCACCTCGCCACCGTCTGTATAAATCGACGATGGTATCGTTTGGGTGGTCGGCAGACTAGCAGATTGTGGGAACAAAGAAGGTTGCTGGATGCTCTGTGGTGATATGATATATTCTGTTGTGTTTGGCATCCCTGGATGTGAGTTCGATCTTAAGGGGAGACCTGGATACCCCATTCCATTTGCCGGCAAACCAGTAGTTGGCAAAACACCAATACCCGAGCCAGGGTATCGGTAGGCTCCACTATCTTCTTCATCGTAGTTATCAGCAGAAGGAGGTGGGGGCTGCTGATGAAGTTGAAGATTCTGATACTGCGCTATTGCGACAGGCTGTGAGAAGTCTGGCATCGTGGATGTCTGGACGTTTTGAGGGTGAGAAGGATCAGTCGGTCTCCGTCCAGGACCACTTGACATGCAGTTTGTTGGCGAGCTAGACTGTCAATATTTGATTGTATGCCTAGCAATACAAGTCGTCTGGTCGATAACAAGTCGGGAGGGGGAAACAAAAAGGACCCTGCCGTTAAGCCTATAAACTTTTGAAGCGCTAGGGTAAATTGAATGAATAGATTGACGGTTGTTACACAAAACGTGAATAAGCTTCAGAGTTGTCGAGTATTCAAGGGATGGAATTGTTCTGGAACCGACAGGCTGGCGATGAGGTGCTGCTGCGCAAAACAAATCGATTGGGCGATTAGCATGGTTGTTACGTACAAATAACTGCTAGAGCTGCAGAAAGGATCGGTAACGCGCAATAGTCACGCAGATGCCCATACCTCTCGTCTCTAAAAAGGATTAAAAAACCTTAGAGTCCGTGAGCCCAAATGTTTAATAGGGTTGTGGTTTCAATTTGAGTATATAAGAAAGTGCTACTTGGGCAATTAAAACCTATCCCTTGAGAGAGCTTCCCAATAGGAGAGGCCTCCGCTTTCCGCAAGAGCTGAAGAGTAAACGATGCGAACCTCTCCCAGCAACCTGGAGCAAAAGCGAAAATGGTGCCTGGTGGGATTCAGATCTGAATCAAGACCCTGTCGAGAGCCTCACGGTACCTGGAACGTCAGAATTACGTGCGTGAACTGTCAGAAAAGATTCTTTGGTAATTCGAGAAAGCGATGCGTAACAATTGAAAGGAGTGGTCGGCGATCATGAAAGGACGGCGACCAAGCAGCAGATAAGCAAGAAGAATCAAAAGGGAAGAAAAACCCCTCTCGAATTTCTAATGCGAGCCCGGAAAGCTAAAAGGTTGTGCCACGTTATCGGGTGAGAGGGAGTGCCGCTAGCGATAGACGATATGGGAGGGAATGGCCACAGAAAACGGCTCCCAAGACAATTAAGGCTGGATGGAGATAAATAGATGCATCCCCCGCTTTTCAAAAGCAAAAGTTCTTCATTCGATCCTTCTGCTTCCTCATTCTCATGAAACGGTCTGTTCTGGTCGGCAGCAACAAAAACGAAAAGCCTTTTTTATTTTTTTTTCCTCTTCCAACTCCTTTTTTCCCCTTGGGCCAACCTGCGATCTCCAGTGCAGCCAACGATTGGGAAGCAAACTGATATCTGTGCGGAGACCCCCACTATCAGCGACCTTTCCACTTTCACTCCCACCCTCCATCTATCAAGGTCAAACCTGAGACCTCTTGGAGTCTGCCCAGCTGGCCACTAACAAGCTCTAGAACTTCTTGTCTGCCAAAGGATCACCGTTCCCAATATTATTCCGGCCACGACCAAGATCACGAAAAACTTCTTTTAGGTTTCTCCATGCGGCACCGAAATCAACAGTACACACTGCCACTGCCGCCCGAAGAACTCGACGATGGGCAGCATTGGGGGGGAAGTACAAACGGCTGATTCGTCCCTTGTCGTACGACAATTCGGTTGCTTATCATCCCGCGCTGCCGACCCAAATTCGGCCTAGTCAGCTGGCCTTAGCCCACCCTCGTCTCGGTTTCCCAGTTTTGTTCCCACCGGTGGCTTGGGGTTAAAATCTTCGTGACTGAAGCCTTCGGCTGATCACATAAGCAAAAATGCCGTAATACCCATTTGCTGAGAAAAACGGTGAATCTTGAATTCTCCGATGTTCAAGCTTATGCACGCTCTCGAGGGAGCGGGCAAGCTCTGTTTTGTGAGACACGCGCATCGATTTCAGCGCATAGAATACGCTGCCTTGGTGAAGCCCATAAGCTTAGTGTTGCTTAGACCCAGGACCCAAGGCTTGGGACAAAGAAGCTAAGGAGGTTCCTTGCTCCGATCCCAGTCGGCATGCCAGATCCACCACACCGTCGGCCGTGGCACGTGACCATCATTGGTACTTCCAAGAGAAACTTGAGCGGCTAGACGGGACGTATTCTTGGAACCATATTGCTGAATTCCGTTCAAGTTTCACGGAGATGATGTGCGGATACCGCCTGCAGTTAGTCGGCTGGAGATGAAGTCGTAATACAGCTGTTGATGAAGCTGAAAGTTAGAGCAGCAGTACCACACGTCAACACAAAATCCGTAACGTTCGGAAGGGTATCAAAAAGAAGCACTATGGGGAAACTTGAACGTCCCAAGGCAATTAGGTTCTAATGAACGCTTAAATTTCCTATCGTGCTCGTAATCGTAAAAGGCTCCGAGGCAGCCCAGGAAACGGTTCGCCTTCCAAGCCATCATTTCAACCTATATTTGCTATATTTATATTTAAGAAATAAAGTTTTTTAATAGCTGTACGCCACAAGCAATCTCGCATCCATGGTGACGCACAAGCCAACGTGTGCCACGACCATACCATAGAATTTTCAATTTAACAATTCGCCTTTCGAAACGACGGGCCTTTTTTCCCACTCCTTAGCAGACCCGGAGGACGGGCACCTACCCACCATATTCCCGAACCGTTCAGCCTCGTTCCCCGCTTACCGAACCGTTCGCATTCGCTCCCAAAAGAAAAAAACCCCGCAAAGCATGAAACAAGTAGAAAGCCCTTGGTTACACTACATCTTTGCCAGACCTGTATTTCGGGTCTCTACCGCTGGACTATTTTTTCCACTTTTTTTTTTTTTTTTTTTTTTTTTTTCTCCTTCATGGCTTGAAAGGCTCGCTTCAAGAGACGAATAGGATCGTATCATGTTCGGGCTAGCGTGGTTTCCAGCAAATAAACGAGCGACACCTTTGTTTTTCCTAGTGTAACGGGACCAAAACCGTATGTATACATTCACATTCTGCATGCTTAGATCCGACGTGAGCTCGTGCTACTGGCGGACTTGTAAGCAATATCGTCGTACCGCCATCTTAACGGTGTCTAGAAATCCCTCATCTATATCTTCAGAATGGTCATTTGATCAATTGAGGCACATCTCCTATTCGTCCTAGCTAAGAACGGTAGTTCAGTTGTGATTTAGAATCAAGGATAATATTCAACTATTGGTATCATTTGAGAAACAATCATCGCCGGGGGTAATATAGAGAGAAGGAAATAATAGTAAAGCAATTTGCAAACAAGAATAATCAGGAGACGGTGAGTTTTAACATGAAGCAGAATCGAACGGAGGCAAAAGAGGCAAATATGTAGAAGAACTCGTAATCAAGCACGATTAAACAATTAAGATTAGCCAAACAGTTACTTTTTCCCCAGCTGATGATAATATGGAAAGATTTTCGTCAAAACACAAACTTTTAAGTTTCGCTTGCATATTTGTCGTTAAGTCGTAATGTTGTTTCAAGGCCAGACCAGCATAAAGTAGCATACCCAGCCTAGAGTCCAATTTTCAACGGAAACTCTATTTCCCAACCTTGAAGATGCGTTCAATAAAGCTGTTGGACGAAGATGCACGAGCAAGTGGCTAATTGATTGACCACGTCATTAGCATGTCAAGCCACCTTAGCATTGCGTGGAAGCTGCTCTTACCTTTGGGACAAAGCCGAGGGAAAGCCTCCTTTTAGTATCAGCTGATGATGCCCTTTCGCGGCTGGAGCTGGGTGTGCGATCGCGCTCATGAGACATGGACTGAGATCTCTCAAGCTTGATGCTTTGTCTCCTCTCAACCTTGAGCTTCTTCTTGTGCTTGCGCTTTTCATCGCGGAGTTGCTCCAACTATTAGCGGTAAGTTAGCCCTGGTTCCTGCCTATCAATTATAATCATCCACTGTCATAAACATACCTCTTCCAAGTAGTGGTTTTGTTCCTCACTCCATGCACGGTTGGCTGATTTGACTTTCGCCTCAAGCTCGCTCAATCGATCCTCTTTCTGCTGACTCCATTCGATGGTAGTGGTGCTGAGACCATCCATATCATCGCTATTCCGGCGAGCCCCATCCTTGAAAGTGATTCGAGATGCCTGAGGTGGCGTAAAACCTGGTGTATCAAAATAAATCTTCAATTTGAGTCAGTATTCGGCTATCGAATCGAGGAGAGTTTAGCTAAAACGAAGATAACCAGGTACGTACCGCGCGGTTGATGCTAGTGTAAGGTCCAGATTGGGACCGCTCTTTACGGATATCCCGCTCAACCTTGTCCAAAGCTGAATGGCGATCTTTTAGGGTTCGAAGAAGGCGCAGGTTGGCAGCAATAAGTTGTTCTGCACCATTCCTCTCATTCAGATCGAGAGATTGGAGATCCTTTACTACCGACGAAAGGATGTCAGCGGTTTGTTGGATGTATTCTTCGAGATCATCCCTGCCAGCTGTCGGAGAGTCCTCCTCCTTGCTAGCGGTAATTGACTCTTGGATGTCGGTAGTAATGGAAACTTGGACAGGATAGATGCGGTCCAACTCTTCTCCACGTGTCGTTGAGGTGCTATCGGACGCAATCGGCAGGCGTTCTTGAGAGCGATTGGTAGGTGTCCTGGCTGGGGAGGGCGGCATGTTTACGGCAAACGGACTTTCACGTGAAAGTGGAAGGGTTATCTTGTGAAGACTCTCCTCGGACATGGAACGACGCATAGAATGAGAGGATGGCGGTCGGGATGGATCTTGGCTAGGGAATCGAATTGGCCGCTCAAATTCGGGGACAGTCAATGTGTTTGTGATTAAGGTAGCCATTGTTTGTGGATGATTGAAAGAGCTTGTGTGTGGCAACTCTATCAAGAGCTAGCCAAAGTTATTCCAGTAAATCCGCAGCAGAACGTTGCCAACTCCCTTCGGATGAAGCACGTCCTCTGAGGGGTTTAAGGATTTTAGGCGTAAAACGAGGGTTTGGAGGGTGAATTGTTTGAATATAGGGCTCAAGTATTGGAAATTAGGGTGGCCGCTGGGCAGATGGGAGCACGGAGTCCAATCTAACGTCGGGTCTTCCTGCCTTGTAATGCATGAAAGGGACCTGGCAATTGATCAAATACTAGATCAACTTGAAGGTTATATTCGGCCAACGTGAAGACTTCAAGAAGAATAGAAATGTCAGTATTAGCAATTTACAAATCAAGCGTTTCCACGATATCAAGAAATTTAACGGCAGCGCCGACATGCGCATCTAAGTGTAAATAGGTGCAGGAAGTGTTGCGTTGGATATCATTATAAAGCAAACTTTGCCAGCTTTGGCTTGGCCTGATAACCTGCGAAATAGTAATACACCAGGGATGGAACGGACGAGGCATGAACGAGTAAACAGATAGGCTCGGGTCCACTTACCGGAGGCGCTAGAGAAATGTCGAATTGATAGTTGGTAATCCACTGATATCACCGATACGAATTAGTTTCTATGAAACTTCAACCCAATTGAGAACGTAATGTACCGATCAAGTGCGAAACAAAGGTCTTTATATAGCCTCATGCGCCGGGAAAATATAGCAAGAAGGAAAAAGAAAGAATAGAGGAAGAAACTCCCCGGCAAAAAGTGGATATAACCTACAGATCTGCGGTTGGGCGAAATCGAAGCTTGGGATTCCTCCCCCGGATATAAATGGGCTTAGTATCGAAGTAACGAACCGGCTTTAGGAATGTCGCAAACGGCTTGTCCGCTTGGCTTTAGCTTCTTAAAACCTTGACCAAAAACCGAACACCGTTTTTGGCTCCAAAAGGGGTAATTGGGACAGTAGTAACTTTTTAAACAGAGTTACTACCAATAGATGGTTCGAGAAGCAAGAACAAAAAAAAAGAAAGCGGTGGTTAAATATAGGTAATTCGGAGCTCAAAAAAGGAGAATGGGCTTGGTCCGATTATTACCAAGGAAATGACGAGCGACACTCAAGAAACCAAAGCCCTTGGGAGAACACTCAACAATTTCTCACAAGAAAATTTGCAGTTGAGTCTCCGTCGCTCTCCTTTCGGGTTGGGAGTTGTCCGAAGGAGGATGATGTGATATAGCTCTCTACGCTGCAGCTCACGAATCGCGACAACTGTGGAGACTTTTTATGTTTCGAAATTGCTTGGGATATCCCCAGGAGAACGAGATTAGACAAGAGTCTTGTGGCTTTTAAGATTCTTACTCTCGGATCATGATCACGAAAAGGCCCGGTTGAGGCTAGAGGAAAGGATCTTCCCTTTTTATACTATCTCTTGTATCTCACTCGTGAAGTGCCCGTCAAGAAATCTCGGTCAACAACCCCCCCTGTCCGGTTTTCCGGGCTGAGGGTTGGGAACAATAAAAATCCAGACTTGCCCACCTGATAACAGAAATGAAACTTGCTGGCTTGTAACTGGCTAAAATCATGATTCCAAGACCCCATTACGCCCTTGCGTCTTCTCCCCGAAAAAAAAAAAAAAAAAAAAGAGTCTTTCCAATGTCACTTTGAAACCAAGATTTGGAGGACACCTGCACCGCCTGTGCTATCCAATCTTGTTTGTACAGTTTCTCATACGACTGACCTAACAAAAAAAGAAAAGTTCATCAGGAATTTCAATGCCCAAACGTGGCGGGTGCCGCATATGCAAACTGGGTACGATGTGATAACAGACACTAAAAGGCACGGCCTTGGGATATTATTGGATCAACCACTCGAGCTGGGTCGCTTGGACACATACTGGACAAACGTTGCAGATTTCCGACATGCCCTTCCAAGGAGTGTGGACCCCCAAGCACCGTCTGTGGAAAACGCCATGCACCCTTGGGGGGTGTGTAGAAGCGTCTTGTGCATAAAGTCGAGAAGAAAATTTTGATCTGTTAGGCCTCAACAGATCGTCTTGGTATTGTACGCGAGACACCGGAACCTTCTTTAATCCTAATCTTTGTATGCTCTTTCTGAAACTGAATGGCCTTAAAAAAAAAAAAAACTCCAACGGGGAATTACCCATAAGCTTGAATGGCACAAAACTTACGAATCTGGTGATTCAATTGATATCCATATTACCGCCTAGAAGCTGCGAACCGCGATTAGTCGGGGAAGGTCAAGTTGGCCATGCTGTGCAACGGAGAACGGCAACCATGCTGAAGGCTCCTTCCACGGATCAGAAAAACCCACCTCGACTGGGTGGCCAATCTTCGTATACCCCAGAAGCACATAAAAAGCAAACCGTTCAACTGGGACCACGACGAAGTACAAGCACTGCCGAAAGAAGCGGGAGGAAAGTCCTCGTGATCGGTGTTCCTTCCCCAGATGTGAACAACATTGTGACGGCGTATGTACGTGAACAATAAATGTGCGTAACATAAGCGGCGGCCTAGGACATTTAGATATTTGGGTTTTTTAGTCTCTTATGGTCGAGTTTCCCCCTTTTTTTCCCAGTGACGTGGTCCATCATTATATGTTGACCTTTCTGCCGTTCCCCGAGGAGTTCTGCATTCCTTTCCAACTTGGTCGACGTCGTCTTCACTTTTTTTTTTTTTTTTTTCGATTCAAAGCTCTGCATTAGTGGGTTGGTTGGCTTTTGACTTTTTCGAGAGGGCGGGAAGAAGGAAGGGAGCCACGGGCACTATCTCTCGCTCGGGTTACCCCATAGTTACTAAACTGCTGACTAGCTGGGTTACTCCATGCTCTATTTCTGGCTTAAGCTTGGGCGAGTGGGCCGGGCCTCCAACACAACCCGCAATATTTACAACTACACGGCCCAAACAGCAGCAGCAAGAAGACTCCGTTGAATCCCCCACTTGAACAAACTGTCATCCCACTCTTTCCATCTTATTGTTCACTCAGATTGGGGAATTGTATTTTCCCAGCAGTCATCGATGCTCATTCCTCGAGCTCTTAGCACACTTTTCCTTGGTACCTGGCATTGGCTCTTGACTTGCCGAAATGTACCTACGCTCGCTTCTTAGAGCAGTATCCAAAAGAGTTACGGAGTTATATCGTCATCTTCCTATCATTCCTGTTACGTTTTCGAGTAGCTACATGCATTCCTTGGAATTTAACATGTACATGATGAAAGGAGTTGTCAAGATCGATCGAAACTCACCTACCATCTCTCGAATCCACAAGACTATGAGTTATATTTCAACCTGTAGACCCGCTTCCCCCAACTCACATCTCCTCAACTGCTCAACTGCTTTGACAACAAATATCCCGCAGCAGCAAGTAGTCATGTTGACACTTCGCATATGAGCGAGACCTCTGGAAATGCAAAATACACTCCTTGAATCTGGCAGAGCCAGTTCTAAGAACCTCAGACAGTCTCCACAATCCCACAGGACGGCATATCCGCCCAGGATGGCTCCCTCGCTCGGGGTGGGAAAAAGCCCCAAAGGCTTGAGGGAGGGTAGACGTGTCGCATCTAGAATCGATGCTTTGTAGATCCTTTTGCTTTTTTTCTTCCCTTGTAGGCTTGGAAATCAAAATATCGACTTATTCGAGGTACATGCTGCATTTCTGCACATTCGAGAGCGAGAGCTCTTAGCCTCCAGTGCAGTGGGCTTAAAGCTCCACAAGCTTCGCAATCGACTGAATTCCAAGTAGCTTAGCTGTTTCCCCCCACGCGAGCCCTAAGCCAATCCTGCATAAGTAGGCGGCCTCTATATGGCAATATTTTAAATTCCCCACAGCACACAATAGGTTAAGAAAACCAATCTTACTTGGGCTTGCAACTGCGGTGCTCAATTGGACAACTGGAGACAACACGTGCAAACGGTGCATATATATATTTTTGTTGAAAAAAATTTAAAGCATATTGCATGTTGCAGGATTATGAACATGGGGACAGTGACAAGCATAAACTAGGTACCCCATACGCACGAAAACATCTCGGGAAGACAATTTTAAAAATAATGGTAAGATGTGAAAATGGTGGCATCTTTCTGCATGCACAGTAAGAATGCAAGAAATGGAAAATCTGGAGAACCGAAATCGGAGTTCCTCTTCCTCCATGGCCACGTTCCCGTTGTCACGAGGTTGAATGTGACAGTTTCGACTTTGGCCAGGAGGACCTGCTGAAGCCCTCAATCCATACACCAAGTTGAGAAACTGTAGACGGGGAACGAGCCAAGGCAAACTGGGAAGAGATAAATCTTTTAAAACTGAAAAGCTAGAATAATGAATCAAAACTAGGTTAAGGATATGAGTTTTATCATTGATGGGAAGAGAGCTAAACTCGGCCACCAGCAAGATCAGACAGAATAAAAATAAGAGACCAATAAATACTCTGTAAAGTGATCAACAACCCCCCCTTCAAGCATGAGGCTGAGAAATGCAGAGAGACTGGAATTGGTGGTGGTGGCGAAACGATGTGCTGCGAAGATTCGATCCTCATCTTTCTTGTCCGGCTCTCTCGCCCCTTTCTAGGCCGGTGCAGCGAATTACGGCCGGTATGTTTCTGTGCCCGATATTCGGGTTTTTTGGGGGCGGCATCTATTTGGAGCACAGAATTCTTAAGACTTGGGTTCCTTGGACGGGGTGTCGGCCTGCTGGCGGATTGGATATCTGAGTTCGGTTCGGTGCCCGATTTATCGGTCTTTGCGGGTTCTTTAGGTTTCTTTGCAGCAGACCGGTTCTTCGTCATGTTAGCCTTGCATGCATAAGAGGTCGGGGTAAAATTTTCGATCACGACTTACCTTCTGCACTGATTCGCCCAAACCCTTTCGTGTGGGGTGCATGGTTCTTTTTGGTCGTGCTGATGCATGCGGGTGCCTCGTCTGATCTCTTAATTCCATCCTGGATAATCCGCTATGCCCCTCCACACTTTTAATTGATTTTACCCCATACTTTCACTCAACGATATGATGTTGCCCCCCATCCTGCATATCCACGCTCCGTCTTGTCGAATTTCTCGCTTCCCCATACATTTCAGCCCCTC
>LDUD01000075.1:0-11284 GCA_012184295.1 Dactylella cylindrospora
AAATTTATAAACTATCTATTAAATATTATTAAATAAATTATAATTAAATTCATTAAATTTTAAAATAAAATTTAATATAAAATATATTTTTATTTAATTTTAAAAATTTCTACACAAACATTAAAACTTTATTCTAAACCTTCCTTACCATAACAAAGGAAAGTCCTCGAGACTACACAGTACTATTGATATTTTATGAGAACTCGTGCAGCCTAACAACTTATAATAAAAGGAGATGGACTTGGAAATATACACAAGAGGGGAGAGGCGGAAATAACATTTCCCTAGATTTTATTGAATTCATTTACCATTATCCTATTATTATTATTACTTCCATTGTTGTTCCTATTATCACTAACATATTCCTCCATTATAATCGTGAGATGATTACAACATATATTTATTCTTATATATACTGCTGTGACCTATTGGTATGAATAACGTTGTATATATCATTGTATTATATTATACTACCAACTTGAAAAGTGGCGAAGAATTTGAATTTAAGTTATAATTTTAATACAGCTTGTATTATTTAAAGATACTTACATATATATTCAAGTTATTATATTATTCAGAAAAATCGCATTATAGCGCCAACCTTCTAAATAATAGTTAGGACTTTCAACCTTAAGACTCTTAGTGAAAATCCCTACATAATTTCAATAGTGAAATTCACTTTTCGCCTTTTATGGCTTCGGGCTCTTCAAAACGGCACTTGAACAGCCTTCAAAGTAACAAGCTCACACACTCCAGTGTTGGTCCCATGTTGTCGTCCATCGTTAGGCGTCAGGAGTATATAATTATTCGCGAATTGCCAGTCTGCCGGGCAAACAAATGTCCGAAACTCTTCGATTGGCGTTGTAAAGCTGTAAAATTTGAGGACATCACCGACGAGTGCTGCTGGCCATGGCTCATGGCTCTCAAATGAATTGAACCACATGTATGTGCTCTGGATGCTTGGGTTTGTAATCCAGGGTAGTATTCCCACGAGTGGCTCATTTCCCACGGCGCTGCTCCAGACTACGCCGTCAGCGAGATGTACGGTGGATGATGCTTGGCCCAGGATCGAGGGCTTAACCGAGAGCATGCCGTTGTTTTCGCGGTTGAAATACCAGCCGTTCCATGTACCACCGACAATTTGAACAGCAAAGCGTTGGGAGAGCGAGATGTAATTCGTATGCGTGGCGGTTGCAACAGTGGTGCTTTGAGTTAAAGTAGCATCCGTAGTCACAATAGTGTTCGTCGCAGCTACCTCGGTAACGTAATCCGTAGCAACAATGATTGTGGTAGTAACTGTGGTCTGAGTCACAGTCGCATCCGCGGAGACTGTGATAGTCGAAGCCTCGAGAGTGACGATTGTAGGGGTGACACCTATGCATGAACAGGCACTGGAATATCTAACCGCTCCACTGCAAGCACTTGCATAAGCCGGGATTGAGCTTGGAATATCTGTTTGTTGTCTCTTAGCGAGGTTCTGGTATGCAGTTGTCTCCACTGTCAATGTGACAGGAACTATATCTGTAGCAGTGCTATAGAGTGTAACCGTAGTGGTTTCATAGACAGTGCTAATCGCTGTTACGTCGTCTGTTGCGCTTGCAATGGCATATTCTGTGTTCGTAGAGGTCACAGTCCTAAAATGGATTGTTAGAAGACACTCGTGGCTGACAGAAAGATATTGACTTACACCACAGCAGGTGTTATAGTTGTCCGAAGATAGGATGAACAATCGGCTGACCCTTGTCTCGTAGGGAATGCACTGGCATGGATGGCTGCGGCCGAGGTTAGAAGCTATATCGAGTAAAATTTCATCTTTCAAAAACCAAGTCATACCTCGAAGGCAGTTGTCGGCATTGCAACTAGCAGCGCTTGCTGCCGTAAACAAAGAAAAAATCGCAAGAGCAAGCTTCATTTGTTCGATTGATCTCTTCAAACAAACCCACGAAAATAGAAGGAAAGAAAAAAAGTTTACTAGATAATAACTATCAACGATAGGTTCGAAAAACTTGGTGGTTTGAACGTGAATAGCACCATGTTTCTCCTTTGTCCTCCTCATACTTATAGTTTTTGGTTCACACCTTCCCGGTGGGACATCATGAAGCTTAACGGCATTTGCATTTCAGCCCTCGGATTGATCTATCCGGATGCATTCGAGAATTAAGATCTCCACCTCGGTTCTATCACCTCGCTTAGAAGAGCTGGCATGATAATTAGCCTCTGTTGCAAGCCGGCGGTGTACAGGTGGTGTCAATAAATATCTAAATGTCATTTTAGGTATGGTTTGCAGCTGCGGGATGGCGAGACTGTGAGGCTTTTAATATGATTTACACTCTGATTAATATATACCTGAAGCTAAAAGACTGAAAAAGGAATTATTATTAATATATTATTTTGTATTTTCTTTTCTATATAAATTCTATTGAAATCGATAGCACAGGCGTTTTACTAAAAAGGGTGGTTAAGATACTTATTTATTGACATCGGAAAGGCCGGTTGGTGAGTTATATTTGAGGTACAAGACGGAGGGCAGCGTCCCCGAGGCTATTTGAGGTACAATGAAGCTATAGTCCAGAACAGGAAACATTCCACGAAGTGGCGTTACTGTAAAAGGTTAGGTTCCGTGAGTTGCGCCTAAGAGCTTGCTCGTGCTGGCACAGTTCTCTCCTCTCAACCCAACTTCTAAGCGATGCAACCTTGTGTACCTGCGCCATCTGCCAACATCATACTATACTCCCACATTCATGATATTTCTAGACAGAGCTCTTCTCGTGATTTTTAAACAACAACATAAAGGTAGATATATCAGCAAGTACAGGAAAAACAATGGGTTTACAGTTACTAATGTGTTCCTCAAATTATACAGACTATCCAGTCACTTTGCGCTTTCATGATATTTCATGGGCTCTTGATAGTGCAGTGCAAATCTTGAAAGGAAAGGTATCTATCAATTTTTCACACCGTAATTAGTAACATAAAAACACTTCTGGATGACTGATGACTGAGGACTGGTGACTAGCGTATTTCAAAAGTTGTGAGGCTATCATATCACGCGCAGATCATCAATATGAACCTCCCTACTTGATATTTAGCTATATAAAGTATGACATAAAATGGAATAATATAGAAGTAACATTACTGTTTTTTTTATGTAGGGAATTTAATATTTTTTTTTATATTAATATTCTGAATTTGGGTGGCGTTAGTACACTTCCTCAAATACCATATAGCAGCTGTTATAGGAAGAAGAGAGGTTAAAAACGCTCCACGAGCTCATCTAAGAGAAATTAGGAACGTGGAGGTTTAGGGTTTGCTGGAGGTGCAGGGTTGCATCGCTTGGAAATTAACTCATCCCCGAGTGAGTTCATTGGCCAATCACTTTGAGTTTGTCGCACTTCGCGGGATCCAACCCGTTTGTGGCTAAGTAGTTCGTGGAATGCTTCCTGTCTTGTCGAACTATCCTGAAGCCTTTCAATTACAGGCTTGTCAGACCCACAATATCACAGAGCAGCCAACCTGCAGATATGCATATTATAAGGCTGCAGGCTTCGTGCATATAAGCCTAGAGCAAAATTATATTGCCGGTTTTCCATCTTGGAAAACAGAATAATACACCAGATTCTTTAAGTAATTTGAAGAGTTTACTGCAGGCTTGAATTATTTAGCGTCATGTTTAAACTGTTGTGACGTTGGAGTGGGGTTTTGTTGCTATCATGAATTATAAGGGTCGGGCTAGTACTTCCACCAAGAGCCGTATAACCGGCTCTCCGTCCGACCCCTGGCTTCTGGTGATACGCCGACGATCTTTTACTACGCCGATGGTTTATTCTATAGTAGCGGACCTGGCAATCGACCAATTGCCGGCCTTGCGCGGTGGATACCAAGCCTTCAACATAGCTTCATATTCTTTGAGGGGTTCAAGACGTACGATGATCCATGGCCTGAAGCATTGGTAGGGGATGAACCAAAATTATATAACCCCGACTTGCCAGCGGACGAACTAAGGGTTTTAGCGTGTCCCGTGGACAGTCAGTTTCCACTTACAAATATTATTGTTCCTCCTTTGAACGGGCCGAACTTTTCCTCCGGTGGGGGTGTTTGTTTGCGTGTTAGTTTGAAGGCAACGAGGGTGCCACCTCTAATGTTATCTGTACACCCGGGTGTTGTAGGGCTCCCGCGATCTTCAATATATTTTGTAATAGACGTATTGCTTAGTACCATAATGAATACTCAAAGTATCATGAGCCTATACTTATGGTGATGCAGTGTGGTAAATATATGCAAATGCAGCGTAAGTTTTCGAGTTTTCACGTGTGCGCTGAACCGCTCATAAAACCAACCAATGCAATATATACTATATCCAGTTGCCTCTGTGGGCCTATACCGGCCTTAGGAATCTACTCAAGGCAATACCCACCGCCCACTGGAATTAACGACTGTAATCATGTCACACGATTGCAAATTTGGTCAGGTATAACCTGCACCATGCTTCCGAGAGCGACTTTAAAGGATTGGTACCATAGATGAACTCTGGCTTGAAAACCTGCCAGAATTCTTCGCTGCTAGTAGAAGTACCCTGGTGCGTAAATACATTAGCTATTAGATGCAGCAAGTAAATTATTTGGTTTGTGCCGTATGTAAAATGTTATGAATGTTCAAAAATTTACGGGTAGAATTTCGCTTGCACTGCATGAGTCTTCCGATTGGCGTGTCCACCGTAAGTGGATGTGAAAAGAATTGAGATTCACAATATTAATAGGCCTGAAAGTCTACCGAGACCGCTTAGAAAGTTTGGGTTACCCAAATTCGTTTCCAGGAATGGGTCCAGTGTCAACATCATGACATCGGATACCGCGTCCCCATTTTTTTTCGAATATATTTTTGCATGCAACGCTGGTAGCCTTGTATTGCGATCGACAGTGGATTGCCCATACCAGCTAAATCCCGGCTCTTTTGAGAAAATCGTGTAAATATGTTTATTCCAAATATATAAGGCGAGGTTACAAGAGCTCGACTGAAAGGAGGGTGTAAATTTTGGATTTTATCGCACGTAAGGTTTTTATTCAGATAAAGGCTCTAGAGGTAGAGGGTTTAAATTTAGGTTGTTTTACTTTGGTATATTCTTTATTATAAGGCTTAAAGGTTAAGCAACAGCAATAGGCAATGGCTACAAGCCTTTCAGTTGGGTTTAAGAGCTGCAGAGCTGCCTTTAAGTTTATGAATTCATATGCAGAGATTTTATTTATATGGGGCTATATCTATAAATATATGTAAGTGATGCCCGACTGAAAGGAGGGTTGCTATTGAACTCCCCCGCTAGATTTACGCTTTCCAATAGGGACCTTCCAAAATATATTATTTGGTGATGTGGTTGAAAAAATCTTAACACTATTGTTCGGCTAGGTTGCAGCCTAGATATCTCGAAAAACATTGAATTGGTTAACGCTATAACTGGGTACCACTGTGCTTCGACTGAGAAGCGGGGGAGCCCAGTACAGTGTCTTATAGCTATATTCGAACATAGCCTTGTATTATAACGCTACACAACGCTGTGGTTTTAAAACGAGACAAATTCGGACGTGGCTATATCATTTGACAGCGAATGGCTAATAGACTTTATTTCCCTTTATTATTCGAAGGGAAAAAAAAATTGAGAAGAGCGAAGAAAGCCTAGTTCTTTTGGGCAGCAGCTCTTTCGGGTTGGGCTTTCAGCTTTCAGTTGGGTCCTAGTCTGCGAAGCAGCCTTCGAGTTTTAATTTTAATTATTATTCTAGAGGCCGGTGAGTACGCGAGTCATGGACTGCAGCATGAAGGCGCTATGTGTTGAGACGTGTTGTACCTTGGCAAGCCGGTGTGCTGGGGCTCGTGCAGAGGTCCCGCAAGACAGAGGCCCATAATACAGCCAGAACTGAATTTACTACATGTATGATAAATGGTGCGAGGTTATGTGGGCGTAATAGCATGCCAAGATGCCGTATTTGGACGCAGACCTCGGCAAGTCGCAGGACAAAGGGAAGGGAAAGGCTTGCCAGGAATGGTAAAATGCAAAATAGGACACTCATGTGTTGTCGTTGTTGTTGATGTTGCTTTTCTTTTCCGAGAAGAAAAGGGGTAGATCTATATGAACATAATACCCAAAGCTAAAATTCTCCTCTCTTCGCTTTCCGTCTATTTGGATTCTCTGGAATGTAAAAGAGTTTTGTGTTTTTGAGCATTTAACCTCCTGAAGAGCTTAATATTCGCGCTTGCTCCACCGCGGGCAAGCAGCAAGTTGACATGTATTGTCTAAAAATAGAATACCACCACTTTAGTATCTAAGTATTTTAAAAAATATTAGGCAAGGTTGGGGGGGTACAGGCTTTCCAAAATGCAACAGACATTCCCGCCCAATAAAAGCCTTTTGTTTGACAAGTTTTTTTGGGGAGAGCCCCATCCAAAGCTTGCACCCTGGTAGTACTCTGTAATGTGGCCTGAGTTTTTTCTACACAACATGCACTCTATTTGTCCCACTCTTGTCCCACAAATACTTAGTTTGGGTGCTTCAAGGTTTGGATCGGCGTATATTAAAATTTAATTCCGAATACAGCGTGCGCCTAAACAGCCAATTAGAACATTGAGGAATGCCAGTTTCCAGCGTTGTTTCATGTGGGGCCGTTGTTGGTGGATGAGTAGAGTGAAGTTACATTCACTACGTAGTCGCCATCCTTGGCCTGGTTCGCTTCAATCTTTTGCTCTTCCGGGACAAATGCACGCACTCGTGGAAGGATGTTTACCTAGCCTAGTATATATGCGTATTCTACCCAGGGACATGAGTGCTTGCCAAAGTTTCTCTTGGACTTTTTCTTACACGTTATTGGTATTTGAGAATATTAAATTCGCTTTAATTTTTCTTTCCTCCTCTTTTCTCCAACTTGCTCCGTTACCATGGCTCATGGAACGTGTCTGTCCGGAACAGCAGGCCCTTTTTTATCGTTTAGTTTCCTAGCATCTCATGCTTTATAGACGCTATTCCTTGCATTCAATACTGGTTTCTCCGTTAAAGGTTCAAATAAAAAAAAGGCTGGAGAAAACTGCAAAAGTATCTAGCAAATAAAGCTCTCAAATCATGCTTTCGTACACCGGTTCTTGCCATCATTCGTGGCGTCGAACCGTACACCATACAGCCTTGAAAGTTGCCGCCGTCATCGTAATCATATTCATCTTTCTCTTCAGCAATGTAACCGAGCATGCACGACTCCCTGAGCCAACTCCGCCGGTAACGCAAGAACATCCCATAAACAACCTCGCCCAGCTGCAACGCCGAAGCTATCAGAAATTTTTAAGCAGGCAGTCAAAATCACCCGAGGAGGCTGCAAAAAATTACAGGCTTAGATACGGCCGGGACCCTCCTGTGGGATTTTTGGACTGGGCTCGTTATGCTTTGGACCAGAACTCTGCCGTCATTGACGACTTTGACACTATTGAGAAGGTGTTAAAGCCATTTCGCAGCTTGACTCCCTTACAACTCCAGACTAGAATCGAATCAGCTAGGCGGCGCGGTAGCCGTCTCCAGACAGTGTCTATCCGAAACGGTTCCCCATCAGTCACCGGTTTACCCATAACGGATTCATTGAAACCAGTTCTTAAATATATTCCAGATATCAGCTTTCTGCTGAATGAGCTTGACGAACCACGGGTCTTGGGGAATAGGACAGACAAAGATGTAATCGCCTTTCGGGATTTTGGTCGACAACCAGCATGGGAGCGCCTGACTGAGTCTTGCGGTCCGATCCGTAACGATGGACATCCCTTCTATCTCGAATCTGTTGCAGATTCTTTAGATCTGTGTAAAAATCCGACCTACTGGGATCAATATGGGATGTTCACGTCTCCCTGCACGTTCGTTGCAACGCCCGGTCTGGTACCTATCTTCTCCGTGGCCCGTGTTTCCACCATGCGTGACATCTTGGTTCCTGGGCATGATTATCACGCGGAGCGCTTCTTGGACGAAAATGACGCCGACACCCGGAACTTTACGTTGAAAGTTAACAAGCTATATTGGAGGGGGTCAAACACGGGCACGTATGCGACCTCGCGGATGAGATGGGAAACAAACCACAGAGCACGTTTTATGCTTAGGGTGCGGAATAACACCGCATTGTTCGATGTTGGCATGACCGCCTATATTCAATGCGACTGGGAGATGTGCCAAGCCATGGAAAATACCTTTGGGAAACCACCAAGGGCTGAGAAAAATGACTCCTTCAACTATAAATTTGTTATGGATATGGATGGGAATGGTTACTCGGGGCGGTTTTATCGATTGATGCTTAGCAATAGCGTCGTCTTCAAGCAGACTTTAGTCGAACAATGGCATGACGATCGCTTGTTTCCTTGGGTACACTACGTTCCCGTGACTATATCTTTGGATGAGATTGAGGAGTTGGTTACATTTTTTACTACACAGGGAGCTTCCTTGGCGGAAACGATAGCAGCGGAGAGTACCTCATGGGTGCGAACGGCCTTGCGGCCAGTCGATATGACCATTTACGAGTATAGGTTATTGCTAGAATACGCAGAACTGTTTCGAAATAAAGATTAACGATCACTAGAGGATATTTGTTCTTTTTGGTATAATTTTATTGGCATACAATTGGCGTTGGCGTTATTTGGGGGCAGTTTCCCGGCTGCTATTTCTAGGTCTCAGGTTCTTTGTTTTCAGAAAGGCTGTATAGTAGCTACAGACTCGAAATGCCTGTTTTCTTTAACTTTACCAATATTAGTTATTGTTTCTAGAACTTGGCAAATGCCTATATGCACTTATATTGAACGACTGATTATTCAGCGACTGCAACTTCTTTTGTGTGAATATGTTGAACGAAGAGTTGACTCGATGTCAAGATCTAACATACTATATATGGCTAAGGTATTACATGCTGCCCAGAAACACTTGGGACTCAAATAAAAAAAAAGGTATCCTTACTATACATAAAGAAAAGAAAAGACTAAAATATAACTAATACCAAACTAGAAAGGCGATTCGGGCGGTAAACGTCAGAAGCCTCATCTTCTGTAGTATGCACCGGCTGGGGCAGAGGTCACTGCTGCAGCGGTTGCGGTGGAAGATGTTGCCCAAGGAGCAGGCAAAGCTCCTGGCATTCCACCGTAGTTGTTAATACCATATCCGGAAGGATAAGCAGCGACACCGCAGAAGCACTGGCATTGGCATGCACCGGCACCGCCGTTTCCGTTACCGTCAACCCAGGTAGCGACACCGGAAGGTGCGGTTTCTGTGCCGCTAGGGCTTCCAGCAACCAAAGTAACAGTGCTGCTGGCGCCAGATGGAGGGGCGTAAGTAGGTGCTGCGGTTGGGGCGGAAGTTGCAGTTCCATTTTGGGCAATAGCCATGGATTTGAATTGATCAAATGTCTTTTCTTTTGTGGGGTTAATAGCGAAGGTCATTCCCTTTCCGCAGTGAGTTCCTGTCCTTTGCTTGCAATACCACCCTAGAAATAATATACGTCAGTTGCTTTTCTTCTCTGGGAATTCGCATGTTTGTAAATTTACTTACATGTAGCCTCGGTAGTATCAACGGTATATTTGAAAATAGGAGCTGGGACAACAGTGTTGTTGATGTTGGGCATGAGTCCTGAGTCAATTCCGTCTGGCTTCCTGACACAGGGCTTTGCGAATGTTGATTGGGTGACGGAGTGATTCTGCTTCATGAAGTGGAACTCAACGATATCACCGACTGCCGCATAGATGACCTCAGGCGTGTAGACGAGGCCTGCATCGCCTCCAACTACAACCTTGTGGATCATTGGAGTCGAGGAGCCGCCGTGAATGGCCGAAGCAGTATAGGTAGCTGGAGATTCCACCGCGTACGCTGGGGGCGCGGTCTCCACTGCTTCACTGCCTTGAGTGCAGGATGTCGGAGCAACATGGGTTACCACCTCGGTGACTTGAGAGTAGGCAGCATAGTCACCATACTGGGTACAGAATGCACCAGAGACGAGCAAAGAAGCAGCAATGATAGATTTGAACATTTTTGCTGTGTTTTAAGTGTAGGAAGCTTTGGTTTTTGTGTCCTCTCAAAGGTAATTACTTTTCCTCCGAGCAAGTTAAGGGCCACGGGTTACACAAGCGTATCTATATGAAAAATTGCAAACGGGTAGATGATTGCTTGCTTGGTTATCCGCTCAGCGGAAGACGGTCTGGCCGTATAAGGGATAGCGCAAATAGGAAAGAGGTTACAAGGCCACGAGGGGGTTGAGGATGGTTCCTTTTAAATGATTAAAAAGTGAACCAGAGGAAGAAATTACGATTAAGAAAGGAGGTGACGAGTCCCGACTCGCGTGATAAGATTATGCAGAAAATATAGGAAACAAAAAGATTGTCGACGCACCAGCGACGATGGAAAAGACAAAGAAGAAATGAATGGAAGGAGCGGGAAGGGAGGCCCTGAGAAGAGTTGCGCTATGTTACTCGGTAAGGAGAGAGGGATGAGGAAAGAAGAGAGAGGCATGATGGAGGGAAGATGGAGGATATTTATCAGTCAAACCATCCTGACGTGAGGATATTTTAGGGGAGGCGGTCTCTGCGGCCCAAAATGTGTCGCCAGTCGTAACTGGGAGGATGTGAAGGTATACTTGGGGGCTACTATGCTGCGTCCCGACCGCCAGTCTCAAACCGAACGAGCTTCGGAAAGTTTAGAGCTTGCCGGGGTGTGTGAGTGTGCCTGCACATTGTTTTCTTCTTCTTCCTCACTCCTGAAGAAACTGAATGGGGCTGGCGGGTCTGCTTAGTTAGTGGTATAGTAACGTTATAGCAGCAATGGTTCTAGCTGGGGGGTGTGTGAGTGTGTGTGTTTTCTGTATAGGTGCAGCCCGCTTTGGGCCACAATGGGAAGGGTGAATAACATCTGGATAACTTTTTTGGGTGGCCAGCGGGTGGAGGGTAAAGGGTGGATGGTGGATTGTGGTGTTCTGATACGTTCAAAGTATGGGGAAGAAGGAAACAATCCCTGAAACGGATTCAACGGCAGGTGTGTAACGCCAAGCAGCTATTTCCAGCGGTTTGATCCAGACCGCACCCTGCCAACCTCTGCTCGTTTAAGTAAACGCCGTGGGGCATGCAGATGCCCGTTCCAGGCAATGGCAGGCCCAACCTTGTTTTAACCTGGGAGGAAATTGTTTCTTAAGGCCTCCCATGAGTTCAAGCCAAACACGGACCTGAAAGATATCCAGTTTCCCCACTCTTCCTCTTCGTCCTTTTCTTGTTATTCGCCATTGATTTTTTTTTTTTTTTT
>LDUD01000075.1:11954-27519 GCA_012184295.1 Dactylella cylindrospora
ATACGTGCATACCCATCCCACTACCCCTTAAACTGTTGTTGCACCTTCTGTCGGCTATGTGGCTGGTAATTCGCGTAGCGAAACCCAAAACAGAAAGGTTGTTCTTTGCTGGTTCCAATTTCACCAAACAAAAACTTTTCTAAAAATTTTTTCTATTTGTTTTCAAGAAAACTCCATCAACTCTCCAACATCTAATCAAATTTGTTCAAGCAACATCACACTTCTTCAAAAAAATTTTTTTTTTTTTTTCTTCCCCTTCTGCATCTACACAGACGGCCACGGCAATATTGCCGACTAAACATATCTTAGAATAGCCCTGGCTGCATAACCTACGATTGGCATCGAGGCTTTGGCTGGGCAATTTAATTTGCTGGGTACAAAGTAAAATCTTGAGTGCTCTTTTGGATTCCTCTAACCAACTTCACCACTCAATTCTTAGCTCTATTTCTATAACGCTTTCTATATTCCATAGTATGCGAATCAATGAAAACCGCTCTATCAATTCCCCTCAAAGATATATTTTTCCTCTCTATACATTCTAGACAGATTCCGCTTCCCATGGCGCTTTCGAAGCCTTGGCGTTCCTTCACCGCCGTAATGCCCGAGGTCAAAAAGCAAATTTTATATTCTTATAAAATGCCAATATCGAAACCCCCCCAGCCCCTCGTTTTGTTCCTTCTGGAGACCTTGTTATCACCCTTCTGGGCGAGTTGACACAGTTTACAACCGGAAAGATCGTCGATACGAAGAATTTAATGGAGGGCGTCGGGGAACAGATTGATGGTTTAAACCCGCCGGAATATTCTTATTTTCTTTTTAAGGTCAAATACTCGCGACGATTACATATCCTTACGCCGTGGGCTGTTAAAAACTGGCTAGTGCATTGGTGTTTTCAGTCATAGTTGCCGGCTTCGCCGATCTGAACTCGATACTACCGTCGCTCATAAATATGAGGCACCGAAAACAAACAAAACAAAAAAAAAAAAAAATCCGTTTCCGAGTGGGAAAGTAAGCAGGCTGCTAGATACCTTACCAGGGAAGGTCTCTGAACACTTGATGCATTTTGTTTACATTCTTGAATTCTTGAATGATGCTCCTGGGTTGTGTCGTGGAAAAGGCCATCTTACCACCTAGGAACTGCTTATGCTAGCGGTCGTGATATTTTAACTCTAGAATTCAAAACTATTTACGGTGGTAGGGATGCCGTGGAAGTGCTAGAAAACAATACTGAGTTTGCATTGTTCTTGGATGACGACATGGACGATGGGCTGTTTATTTGAGGCGTACCGGGCTTGCCTGTCTGGATAAGCAAGGCATTCATTGAGGCGTCACCTCCACATTGATGGATGCACATGTTGGTGGTCTTGAAAGCGCCTTAATCTATCTACCTGCTGGCTGGAACAATGCGGCCGATGTTGGCAGGGCGATAGAGGCTTTTGCCAAACCGAGTTAAGGATGTTTCTGGTATCAGGAACCGGGCGATGACTACCAACAGAATTGATTGATACTGTGAATAAGGCTCTACTGGCCATTTGGATTGCCCGCAACGGATCCAATAGTCCCTTGTAATGGCACCTTAAATATTGCATACGCTGTTAGACAAAAGTAGGTGATGCTGGCCATAAATGGTAAATAGAAACCGGGTACGCATATACTAAATTTGAAGCATTAACTCCCAAATCTTTTATAGGTCTCACATGCTAGAAAAAAAATCATAATTTGGGTAGAGCTTTTATTATTAAGATTGGCCTCTTGAGCGATGTGAGCGAAGCGTGATCGCGACTCCGTATTTAATCGTGGCTTTCCCTAAGGATGGAATCGGAATTGCTCACAAAATAGGTACATGGATCTTCCTTGAGAGCTTGTTACTTAGCATACAATTTACTTTGACATTTCCTTGGAGCTTAACTTAGGAGTTGACAGCTTTAAATAATTTGGTTTACCAAAGCGTGTTGTTTGTGTGTTTTTCTTTTTTACAAGCAGATTTTGTGCTCTACTCTGATAAACGGTGTAAGTATGTTGAGATTAATAAGAGGGTTCGTATATGGGGGAATCTAACGCTGAAATGCAGGATTATCGCTTTGTACATCGTAGTAGGGATTGAGTACACATGCACACACAAATACAAGATGTCTTTTGTTAAGGAAGAAACCATGGAAGGGAACAAAGAAAGAAAAGTGAGGAAAACTGGCGCAAAAGGGTATGCTCGAGACCGTGAATAGATGGACGCCAGCCTAAAAAAATGCCCGAAAAAGTGAAAAAAGGAAAAAAAGCTAAAGATGGGAATTAATAAGCTCAAAGAAGTAGGAAATCAGGTTAAAGAAAATGGTCTATCTATTGCTAGAAAACAAGCGCTCAGCTAAACCGAAGGGACTAACGAGGAAATATATATAAATAGGCCGCAACGATATGCAAAGTGGGATCGTGGTTGGAGGTGGGATATTGGATTGTAGCAGGATTTGACAAGCAAACGAGACAAAGGAAGATAACGGCGGAAAACAGGAAAGGGCAGGAATAAGGTGAGCTTTGTGTTAAATTCACAGGGCTTTGGCAGCAGATGTGTCTCTTTTTGTAAAGCCTGCGGAAATAGCTACATTGACGTTGCTGGATTCCGCGGGCTGTTCACAAGATAGCGTCACTTCCCCAGTATTTGGAAATACGGGAGCAAGAGCAGCAGATATATAAAGTTTCTCGAAAACCTTCCAGTGTAGGTTTAAGATTTTGGCCAAACGTTGAGGTATGGAGGCGAATTCGGCGGGAAGCCCCATAACTGTGACGGGTACGTTCTCAAAGTTTGGCGTTTTGTGATGTGACCAGGCTTTGAGAATCACCTGCGTCCGGAGCGCAATAGCTTCGATGACTTTACGTTCGAATGACTGATAAAGAGTAGATTGCGGTCGCACATGTTGGCCGAGCCAATTTTCGGCGAACGAAACAACATGCGTGCTGGGGAATGTGTTTGAGTTTGGTTTCCCTGAAGCGTATGTTGTAGCCGATTGAGCAATTTGGAGGGCCAAGGCAGGCGAGTTGCGTTGCCATCGGTCCGAGGCTTCGTCGTCTCCATTTATGGCTTGGATAGCATTTGATAGTGAGTTGTAGGCCTCTTTATCTACCTCCAGCGATTTATTCAATCCGGAAACAAGGCTTCGGAATAGTACTAGGCAGGTTTTCATATTAACATCCTCCCTAATATCAAATCTGATGGCTTCCAGCCTTTCTAGATCAAATGTAAAAGTTGCTGGGGGTTTGATGTTGGGTTTTGACGGTGAAAGTCTATCAAGGACGCCAGCGGTGAGGATTCCGAGATAGTCTGGAATTTCGTTTGCGGAGGAATGTTTCGCTGCCAATTCGTGATACCAATTTTGGGTTTCTGATACGCACAGTGTGCCCTTTTGTATCCGCTTTTGAAAATGTTCTCGTTCAAATTCAGCAGCCGTGCTTACGAGGTATGGCCGTAGTGTTCGAATTTGGTGGTTCGCGACGTCCTGTGATGCGAATACGATATATATATTAACACAAACTTGTTTGGTGTAATTATAACGGATACTCCGATATAAGACTCAAGGAGCGTGCAGTGGGGGCGATTAAGGACTTACAAGTTTCATTGCTTCCAGGATCCCAAAGACGGACCGTAGGCCATCCACTAATAAACGAGGAGATTCACTTGCGACACCATCTTTTATTTTGCTGACCATGTCGTCAACCCAAGCATCCCTCATAGGTGCGCAATGCGCCTTGAGCAAGCTAGCCAGCCATGTTGCAAGCCTCTCGAAATTTAGAAGACCATATTCGAGCTGTTGCATCATGAGCTGCTGGTCGAAAACCTCCTCCACCGTCTTCTGATCTCGGGTTGGCACGAGGCTCAAAAGAATGTCCCTCATGGTGTCGAGAAGTACCATTAACCTTTTTGGTTGTAGGCGGATTGTGATGCCTCTTTGAAGCCCAATCTGGTTCCGTTTGATGCTTTCACATTCTCGCACAATGTTTTCCCAATACGTATCAGCCTGGGCCTTCTTTTTTTGTCCACGTTGACCGTCTAGGTTTGGGCGAAAGTGGAGGGCGGCATCAAAATATATATCATGACGGAGGCGGGGGTTGTTGAGAATTTCTTTTAGGTCTAATTCCTTAAGGGTAACCAAGTTGACAGGAGGCTCGCTTAAACCCTTTTTTGACTTCTGAGGGACATTTGTTTTCCTACAGCACGTGTTTCCTGAGAGTCTATGACCTACAGCGGGGGCAGACATTGAACGGGCTCTCATAATCTTTGACGATGTGGGCGCTGCTGCTTCCGCATTGGGATCAAATGATGACGGCGGCGCTGGGCTGTCGCGTGTTACGGGGTTTACGACAGGAGGGGCTTGTGAGGTTGGACTCGTGCTAGTGGGCTGGGGATTTGGGTTGTCGGAGCCATCGAGTTTGAATTCTTCCATTTGGACTGATTGCTTACGGCGCCTCTTCGGGTTGGGTTGACCGCAGTCGTCTGTTTGAATATTTTGGCGTTTGGCCGCTTGCGATTTTGAGGTTGGCAGAGATGATGGCGGCGATGAGCTAGAGGAAATTTGGTGCGTATGCTGCTGTGCCATCAAATTGATGGCAAAAATGATGATGTCTTCGGAGCCCCTGAGGGCCGGAAACTTTCAGATGGAGTCAATTGACAATCAACCGACAAAAAAAAAAAAAAAAAAAAAAAAAAAAAAAAAAAAAAAAAAAAAAAAAAAAAAAAAAAAAAAAAAAAATTTTTTTTTTTTTTTTTTTTTTTTTTTTTTTTTTTTTTTTTTTTTTTTTTTTTTTTTTTTTTTTTTTTTTTTTTTTTTTTTTTTTTTTTTTTTTTTTTTTTTTTTTTTTTTTTTTTTTTTTTTTTTTTTTTTTTTTTTTTTTTTTTTTTTTTTTTTTTTTTTTTTTTTTTTTTTTTTTTTTTTTTTTTTTTTTTTTTTTTTTTTTTTTTTTTTTTTTTTTTTTTTTTTTTTTTTTTTTTTTTTTTTTTTTTTTTTTTTTTTTTTTTTTTTTTTTTTTTTTTTTTTTTTTTTTTTTTTTTTTTTTTTTTTTTTTTTTTTTTTTTTTTTTTTTTTTTTTTTTTTTTTTTTTTTTTTTTAAAAAAAAAAAAAAAAAAAAAAAAAAAAAAAAAAAAAAAAAAAAAAAAAAAAAAAAAAAAAAAAAAAAAAAAAAAAAAAAAAAAAAAAAAAAAAAAAAAAAAAAAAAAAAAAAAAAAAAAAAAAAAAAAAAAAAAAAAAAAAAAAAAAAAAAAAAAAAAAAAAAAAAAAACGTTCTCTCAATTTATTTGATATTGTAAGGTGAATGCTTGTGGGAAGGGGACAAAGAGTAGACTCTTTCAATCACTGGTAGGAGGTGCACCGCAGATGATCCCAAGTTGATATATCAAGACACAGATGTCGACGCTCAATCCACCGCTGGCCTCAATGTATTACTATTATTATGTGAAGTGATTATGCTGCTAAATATGCTGCTAAATGATGTTGATGGCGCTGACGTTGGACAAATATTATGTAGACCTAGGTAGGGGTACGTATTTTAGTGTGTCGAGCGAGTATTTGATCTCGGATCCGGAGCGGGAGGTGATAGAAAGGAGTGTTGCTATTCTGGATAGGGCAAGAAAAGAAAATCACAGGCAGATATACTTGTTCCCGGAGGCACTATTAAAAGAAAGAGAGGGAGAGGGAGAGATAGAAACAAAGAGTGTGTCGCAATTTGGAGGAAAGGGGCCTGGGAGTGAGGGAACGAAAGGAAGAATTGAAGAATTGACTGATAAAAATGACAGTGCTTTGGACGCCGACCGTATTTGGATGCTAAAGATTAAACCAAATAGACGAATACATCTATACGAATAGGTGGAGGACAAGGAGGAGGACAAGGAGAAGAAGAGAAGAATAGAAAGAAGGAAAGAAAGAGAAGAAAAAAAAGTTGAAGGGTTTGTTAGAAGGAGAGATCGAATGCTAATGCTACGTTTCTTTGAATTTGATGAATTAAAAAAAAAAAAATTTAACTAAAATTTCGAGGCGGCCAGCAGAGAGTAAAGGGGTGGACGAATGGTGGGTTGGTCTTCTTAGTTGTAGGAGACTTTTTTTTTTTTTTTTTTTTTTTTTTTCCCTTCTTTTCTTCTTCAGGTCCGGTCTTGTTCTCAGGTCGGCTCAGGGGTGGCAAAGGAATGGCTTTTTTTTTTTTTTACTTTTTTTCTTCCTTTCTTTCTTTTTTTTTTTTTTCTCTTTCCCTTCTCTTTCTCTTTCCCTTCTGTTTAAATTGGGCCAAGTACATTTACCTTCAAAATGTGCATACATGTACTTACATGTACGTATGGATCCCCAATACATTAGCCTGAGACCACAATGATCCAGCTGCGACCTGTTTCAAAGTCCATTCTCTTCCTTTCTTTTCCCTTCCTTTTCCCCTCCATGTACGCTCTAACAAGAAATGCACCCATACTTTGGTTTTATCCTTTTGGTTCTGTCAGGTTGGACTGTATCCAAAGAGGGATACGTTTAAAAAAAATCCAATTCTAGGCTGGATATGGAACCAAGCTAGGCTTCGTTTCAGAGTTCAATTATTCGACATTGATAATATAGTAGGAATATACAAAATATTTCTTCTCTGCACGGCTAGATGAATAACTTGGGAGGGTATTTCCTGGTGGGTTACTCTATTCATTTATTTTTGTTTCTTCTTTCTCCCGGCGGTGATGAATTTTTTTTTTTTAAATCGACAATACATCAGAAGCCCCCCCAGCGAGATAACTAATTTATGCGCATTTAGGTACCCAAACATGCGACAGCCAGGAACGGAAAAGGTATTCAAACACCGACATTCCAACAAAGTAGAGACCCTCCCTATCCCTCGTTATGTTTTGCGACGAGAAATCTTTTCAAGAATTAGACTGTCAAATACAGTAAATCCAATCGAGGATATATATATTTTGTCTTGGTGGGAAAGGTAATATTTGGACCGACACGGGGAAAATCTTGAAGAATCCCCGGATGCGTGATCACAAACTCGAGGAAAGGCAGCAAAGAGTAAAAACTTAATTTGGGAGAATGGCCGAAAGGGACAGCTGCATGGAACAAGTTTCCAGAACCTTTCCTAGTGTGGCAAAGCACATTGATAAGCAGCGCATTCTCGACTCGTTGACTCCCCTTTGATCAAAAGTTGGATGCTTTGTTCGTCGAAAAGTACTTCCCCATCTGCAATTTGCCCAAGTGGCTCCTTCCTATGTCCCTGATTATACAAAAAACCGTGGAAACAGAAGCCACCGTATTTTGGATGGCAATCTTGGTACCTGGACTGAAAGCTTAACGGCTGTACCTCTAAGGCCTCTTCGGCGTTTGATAAGGAAGAAAAGCCCGCAAGCTCACCAACCGCTATCTCTTTCCTTACACGATTTCTGCAGTTTATTTTTTTTTTTTTTTTTTTTTTTTTTTTTTTAAAAAAATTCCAATAGCTTCTATAGATCTATGTGATGCCTTAGAGCCCTCCCCCCTTCTAAATTCCGGAGTGCCAGTGTGATGTCTAGGGACCAACTCTGAAGCTTTCTTCCTGGCTCAACGTGGGTTGATCACGTGATATTCTCATTTCTTTTAGGAGAGTAGCAACCGCGCACACTCCTCCTCCACACGGTCAACCCCCCAAAAAGGAGGAGGAACAGCTTGATGAGAGAACAAACTGCCCACCTCTTTCTTTTCTTTTCTTTTCTTTTTTTCTGTTCTAACTTCCCAAGAGTACTTATGTGCATGTAGCAATAGCAAATATAGCAGGAAACAAACCAGGTTACGTTAGCAGGTAGTACCAAGCAAATATTCGAATATCAAGCACTTGCTTAAATAAATACTTACTTTTTCTTGCTTGCTTAAGTAATTAAGTACTTACTTCAGTAATTAATAGAGGCAGCCGCAGGGAGCGGGAAACACTAATGTGACAAACCCGATCTGCCCCATCTGCCTTTTTTCTCGGCCCCAACACCCTTATCCTGATCAGACATTGGCCCCTTCTCTGGGCCATATAAACAACCTATCTCACGATCACTCCTTTACCCTTTCGTATCAGATGTATT
This sequence comes from Dactylella cylindrospora, assembly GCA_012184295.1. Taxonomy (NCBI): domain Eukaryota; kingdom Fungi; phylum Ascomycota; class Orbiliomycetes; order Orbiliales; family Orbiliaceae; genus Dactylella; species Dactylella cylindrospora. The sequence goes on from LDUD01000075.1 coordinate 20,011, forward strand.
GATAGCAGTTCAGGAGAAGAAAAAGAAGATATTCTCCCATTCCTTCCTTTCCCTCTCGTTTCATTCTTTCAATTATTCGATTTGTTTAAAACTGGCATCGCTCCTGCAACTCTATCGAGATGGCGAACGACGCGACCTCGACCCCGTTAGCGGAATACTTTTGGATCGCTGGAATGGACTCCAACTCCTATTGGAATTCGCAATCCCAAAAGAATATGGCCATCGCACAACCGCAGCTTCGGGGTAGCCTTATCACCGAGGACCTGCTCGAAACCAAGGAGCCAGATGAGGTTTTACGACCGAAGAGGGAGGATTCACTCGCCGGGCGGCAGATACTAGACAGGCGGAACCACGATAGACTCGAGCAAATACCGACGGCAACGCACACACTGTCTCTCCAGGATGGAAGCAAAACACTCGCTGGATCTACTGACCAGGCCATCTTTGGCGACTATCTTGCCTCGAGGATGTCTACCTTGTCAACTAATTCCATCAGCCCGAGCGTCGCAGATACCAAGCGATCTAGTCAGAGCAGCAATGCGACCATCAAAGTTAGCAATGTTAACGGCCAGTCTCGTCCTGCGGCTTCTCCACACCAAACCGATCCCATCGTGCCCAGCGCCGGACTTGGGCTCGTTGACTTCGATTTCGATACAGCTCTCCGAAAGTTTGCAACTGAGAGGGAAAACTTCTTAGAAGATCTTTCATTTTCCGCCGGCGCTGTGCAAAACCAACCTAAAAAACCACCTCCGGTGAATGCTCGGATACAAAAAGTGATGGATGGGAATAATAGTTCTCCCAGTCTCAACAAAAGCGGTTCTCTGCGCCGAAGGATATCGCTTCGTGATCTCAATTCAATGCGTAGAGCACCGTCCGTAGTGAATAGAGCTGGTGGGTTCTCTCTGCTTAAATCGAGGTTACTTCTTAGATACATAATAACCAAGCTTCTACCCTTAGCTTCCATACGAACGTCCAAACGACTATCGAATTACAATTCGGTGATACAAGTCCCGGAGCCGCTCGCAATGGACCCGAAAATGCATCCACTTAAAAGGAAGTTCGAGCCGGTTTTACTAGATAGATACCCTCCAAAGGCGAGCGAATCTTCGGAGAATAGGATACCCTTTCCAGATTTCGTCCCAATGTAGGTTGTTTCAACCTTTTTGCCCCCGCGAACGCTACTTCTCCCCTATCTATAAGACCGCTAACATTGAGGGGATTAGGTTCGCATTCCCGAATGATATAAATATTGTATCCGGAGACGAGCGCCCCCGGTCTACTTGGCATGGTTTCGTAAAGACACACCTCCCCCAGATTTTAGTTAAAGCCCTAGAGTAACCAGAATTTGGCAGTGCATGACGGGTAGCGATAACTCCAGACTATACGGTATTTGCGTTATGATTTGGTTGCCGCTAAACCCCAAGGCGGCAGAGGATGTTGAAAGGCAATGCGAAGAATGGCGGCGCGATAATATGAGTCCGGAGGAACGAGAATTAGCTAGCAGTTTAGGGGAAAGGTATAGGGCAACGGTATCCCTTTAGATGTTTAAGATAGGTATATGAAATAGTCTAACAGGAAACAGGCTTGCTAGTGAAAGGGCGAAGCTATCGAGACTGCTAGCGAAGCTCCCCTCAGTCGTTTCAGATCCAAAGGCCAGAGAAAACCTAGATGACGAAATCAACGCCACAGAGGAGAAAATTGGGTTAATGGCTGATCTACTACGCCCTGTGCGTCATGGTGCAGCCTCTAAAATCGAAGGGTTGACCGATGGAGAAAGCGGACTCTGGATTCCTCGAGCGTATGGTATTATTGGGAAGGACCCTGCGCTAACATCATTCTATAAAGAGTGGTTGAAAGCTATAGTGGTTCCCATGACAAACGGTGGAGTCGCCCGAGTACCCCCGTCGTCTTCCAAAGTTGGAATGTGGCAACCACTTGAAAGGTAAGCTGATGTGTAACCGCAAAGCTACAAACGCCGTTCAGCTACTGACATCTAATATAGGTATGTTGTGAATTTATGTGATGAGGCTATGACTCCAGTGAGCTCCAAAACCCAAATTGAACTCGCTATACGCGAGCTTCACCTGTATGCCCGAAAGGAAGCAGCAAACGAGTTACCCGGATCGCGAAATATTGACCTATATCCTCTATTTCGATCCCTCTCACTAGAGAACATCGTGACTCTATTTGAGGTGAGTACTCGGGCAGCCTATCACCTTATTTGCGACCGCTAATGAAAACTAGTACTGTCTTGCTGAGGCTCGAATAATCCTGCTTTCCTCGAGCACAACAATGCTCACCTTGGCCTCAAGCACCCTTTTGAATCTTCTTTATCCATTCACCTGGGCTGGGATCTACATACCTATCCTGCCTGCAAGGCTTTTATCCGCCATCGAGGTAGGTCTTTCCCAACCCCTAAGACTAATTCGAACGGGATGGCTAAATTCTGATTTCCATTGTCTCTCCTCGCGGAGTCTAGGCCCCCTGTCCATACATAGTCGGCGTAGAAAAGCGTTATGAGAAACTAGAATTCCCGGAGGATGGATGTGTAGTGTGCGATCTGGACGATAACTCTATCCTCTCTTACACTGAACCTATCAGGTTACCGAAACAGCAACGCCGTAAGCTCATGGCGCTGCTTCAACTAGCAGCTCCGCATCACAATCGATATGGTGTTGAAACCGGCCCACCAGCGTACGCTTTGGAGACCTTCCCTTCGAATTCATTCGCTGCGGAAAATCCTAGCATTTTTTCCCCAACACCTCCAGTCTCGAACCTCGCAAAATTAGTTTCCTTGCCATCTAATTCGTTCGGAGAAGCGGCCGTAGCAGGATCGGGCTACAAACGGCCAGTGTTCAACGTCTTCTTGCAGGCCCGTGCATGGAGTCGGCCACAGGAGCTACGGCCATCAACAAGCGGCACTATAAAAGGCAGCAATCCGCCTTCTCCTAACTCTCCACGGTCTCTCCTTGGCTCCTCGTCATCACGTGCTGACTCCGGGAATACCCTGACTGCAACCTTGCGTGGAAAACGCTCCGGAAATTTTGAAACTCTAGCGCAAAGGAGAAGTTCATCATTTGGTGTGGAAAGGCAAGTACCGAGTTTACGGCGCCCAAGTATCCCATTCGCGAATCATTCACCATCACCATCTACGTCATCACTGGTAGAAACGGGCTCGACGTACAACCAGTACCCACCCTCAGTGTATACACCATCCACTTTAGCCGCCTCAACCATTGTGCCCCAGATGCTTGTTCAACCGGTTCGCGATACATCTACGACAAAATGGGTTGAAGGGCATTGCTTGCATTGGCGGCCAACAGATTTTGACTCAACTTGCTCTCTATGTGAAGAAAAATCCGATGAGGGTTTATACCATTGTGCAGGTTAGTTACACCCTCTTAAATCTAATAAATAGATATCATACTTACAATTCCGAACGCTGCGACAGCCTGTAATGTTATCGCTCATAATCGGTGCTCCGGCTCGTTATTTCTACCATGCCCTGCATCTTTTCACCCCGACCAAGTGCGCGCAGCGTTCCTACGATGCTTCGCCAGCTTGTTATACACTTATCGTAGATTCATGCAACCGTCGTCAGGTGACCCCAAAAAAGGAGGCAAGCTACATAAGTTTAATATTGACGGGTTTATCCGGAGCCTGCCGAGTGATACAGCGGAGTATATATCATTTCTCAACGAGACCCAAGCTTTCAACGAGTTTATTGAAGAACGAGAGAGTCTGCGTGCAGATGATCCAAAGATCATGCTCTTCGAACAAGTCATCATGTCGAAGAAGAACCGTGGGAGAACGACCTTTTTCAACAGGCCTAGTACGTTTCCTAGCCCCGCAATAAGTTGTTTGTGGTAACTTAAGCTAACTTTACCAAAGGGGACATGTCATATTTGAGTGATACGTCGGACCATCTTTGGAGGACTTGCAGCGTTGCAGTGCCGTTATCGTCAAGAGTCCCAGGCGAAAGCAAAGCGCCATTTAGTCGAACGCCAGCTAAGCTGGATACAAGCTTAATGAAGGAACCCCGCATCCAGCAAGGTGTTCCTAAAGTAAAGTCCGGAAAGCCAACCAGAAAGCCGATCCCTTCTAGCTCAAGGGTCGGCGAATCCTCTAATGCACACTCGATTAGTCTGAACGTATCCCTCATGCCTTAGCCCCCGCTGTCCATACACCAACCTACCATAACTCTCCACCAATCTATCTAGCTACTACCAACCGTCCTACCGTCAATCGACCCCGGTAGTGCTAGAGTAGCTTATTCACCAATGTGCCGCTGATATAATTTTGTCCGGATACCCTAACCCTACAGTCCTACCTTTTGATATTGACGCCTTTTGTTTCTAGCGATTCCTTTATTTCGCATACCTCTTTGTTTGCCTTGGGGAACTGCTAGGAGTTATGGAGCTATATCTGATTCTCTCGAGTAACACTTATCTATTGGAACTTTTGCTCTTACCACATCGATTTACTACCTTGACACTGGAATGCATATTAGAGCCATAGGCATCTAGTCACTTTAAAACGAGTGCATTTTCATACACCCTTACAAAGAGTCTCTTCGTCCCCCTCATGGTGATCCCGGTTGCTGAAAGTATCAAGTTCGTGTCGGTTCACCCTTTTTATTACTGACATCGTTATTTTATTTCCCTTTCTTGACTGGATAAAGCCACGTACTTTTGCCGGTCGGTTTTGATTCGAGATACAGGAATATCTTGCGAGATTGACCCGGGATATTGCCAAAACGATAAGTTTCATATGTAATAGTGGTATATATTTAAAAGCCAAGTAGAAAGCTACAGCGACCAAGAACAAAGGAACAGGAGAATAAGGAAATAAAAGGAAATCACGGAATGGAGAAGAGGCCAGAGGGGAAACATGATTGAAATCAAGTAACTAGGTCTAACTAGAGCTCAAGAGTCGTTACACAATCTTCTAAAGAAAACGAAGACATTTTTTAAAAATGGATTTGGGGAAGGAACAACAATAGCTCCACAAAACAAGCGCATAAAGCCGACACACGACAGAGAAGGGGAGGCATTTCGGTTGTTTCCTGTATATCGCGTGGGCCGAAAGGGTAGCATTCCGGCGGGCCTTGCTTCCTAGTGAAGCAAGGCAGGCTAAACAATCGTCATAGAAAGTTGGGGATATATATCGAGGTGATGAATTAGCTGTCAACATGTGCACGTGATCCTGACGCACTTCTGAGACATTTCGGGAGGCTGTTTAAGTTTAAGAAGAAATAGAGTAACGGGCCCAAGCGAGAATTAGCAGAGAAGCCAGATGGGTTCGGTCGGGATGCTTATGGCTACTTGGCAGCAGAACCATGAGCATTTGTCTTCTCAGGTTCCGATTTGGGCGGAACTGCTTCTGTCACCCCTGCATCTTTCGAAGGCTCCTCCTTTTCCCCTACTTTGCTCTCAGCTTGACTGCTCTTAGCTGTAGTTTTCGCATGCTTGCTGCCGCCAGAAGTCCCATCCTTGTCAAGAACTTCAGTATCGCCTTCCTCTTCATCATAATCAAACATTTCAGTGTCATCGGAATCGGTCAAAACTTCAGTGCCATCCCCAAGCATGATTATACGCCCTCCCTCGCGACTAGTATTGCCTGCTGAGCCATATATCTTGATTGTTCCATCCTCCTCTTCTTCGAAATTTGCGTAATAGCTAGGAGGGCGGAATCCGTGATTTTTAGGTTGAGCTATAGATAAGCGGATCGATCGGGTGTTAGTGCCTTTGATTCTTGTAATAAAATGACCACAAAGAGGGACTTGCCGTACTCTGGCGGCGCACAGGGGCCGTCTCCATCTGATACCCTTTTCGCTACCATTTCATACCACTCCTCTTTGGTTTTGCCTCTTAGAAACGCAACAACCACCATTGTCATATTATCACAGCCAACGCCGCCATTTTCACTTGAAGGTGCTAGACAGTTGTCCATCATATTCTCGCATATTTTTTGCAAGTCTTGTTTCTCAACAATCCCCCGGCGGACGAATTCGATAACTGCCTGTGATGATTGGCAATCCCAGATTCCTGTTTTATGAGTAATTGTTAGACCAATGCTTGTGGGTTTGAGAAAATTGCTTGTTAGTCACTTGCCGTCGCATGCAATGACCATAAATTCGTCATCGTCGGAAATGTCGTGGATAACGACATCCGGGTATGAGGTGACAATTTGCTGTTCCGGGGGTAAATCGGCGCTCTTCTTAAATTCGAAGTCTCCAATTGCCCTTGATAATGCTAGGTTGCCGTTGACACGTCCAAAGTCTACGAATCCACCTGCAGCCGTTATGCGGGCCTTTTCACCTATTTTTAATCCCAAACAAAACGAGGAAGAAAGAGCAAGAGTCAGCTTTTGATTGGCAGAGGGGCGTAGCCAAAAATTCTACAACCCATGCAGAAAGGGTAAGGGACTGCTCCATCGAACCTTCGTTCTGAGGTTTATGGTCGAATGAGAGGGGCTTAGCTCTTCCTTTGACGCCAAGCACGGTACGTGAATCACCTGCATTAGCCTATGTGAGGGATTGGGTAAGTAAATCATTGCGGTTCTTTCCCTCGTGGACCTCTAGCTACTCACGACAAAGATTTTTGACCCGGTAACTATTGCGGTCGAGGCAGTGCATCCGGACACTTCATCAGAATATTTTGGATCTAACCTCAAAGAAAGCGCCGGTGAGTTATCGTAACAGAAAGCATCCCGCTCAATTCGATTATGGTGTTGTATTTACCCTGTAATATCGCTCTATCGCAAGCGAGGAACCCGTCTTTCATGGCCTTCTCAAAGTCCCCGGTGGTAAAATCTGCCTGCTTGGCTATTATTTTGTGGACGTTTTGACCACTAAACAGGGCGACCCCATCTCCCCCATGGCCATCGTAAACCCCGAAGAAACTGACTCGGCTATCGGTGGTGGTCTTTTCAGTCTTATCGTCCGGTTGGAGATCAAGGACAGCGGCGTGTGCATCTTCCATGCTTATACGCCATCCTTGCATCGTAGAGAGCCCAAAGTAGAGCCTATCATCTTCTCCTTGCTCTGACACCTAATAACCATTAGAGTAGAAGACAGACACAGCTCGTTAGCAAATCATAGTTATATCGAGATAAGCAAGTTGGTGAATGCATAGAGATTTTGTTCGTAAGTCCAATACGAATGAGTGGCCAATAAGCAGGAGCTTGGGTTGGATATTATAGAACAAGTTTTTGAGGAAGGCAGGGTCAGGGTGTTCAGCATTGTATGCCAGGCAACTGGTTTCGAGGTGGCCAGGATACTTCGTTTGAACGCCCCTCGTTTCCATGCCTAGAAACACACAAGATAGAAACATTAAGTGCATACCTTTTCCACCACTGGTTCCGATAGAGTTTGACCCATATTTGTCGCGTATGTTTGATGAAAGGGTTGAAATTGTCTTTTCTCTCTTTTTCTTTTGATGAGTTGATATGGATGAGATTTTTCTCTTCCTATGTGTGGCCCTTTTCCCCTCTGGTCCTTTCCCTACC